>JADRCD010202549.1:0-50624 GCA_019843815.1 Montemys delectorum | reverse complement strand
ATTTGCCTACAGGCTGGGCTCATGGAGATCGCTTTTTTTTTTTTTTTCAGTTGAAGTTCCTTCTCAGATGACTAGCTTGTTAGCTTGTGTAAGGTTGATAAAACACTACACAGGACATACGTAAAATATGCCATCAAAAAGTCAGTAACCTGCTGAAGATCAAGGCATGGTGCCATGCAAAAGAGTAAGACACCTTTGCATTCATTTATTAAGTAACCTCATTAAATTTTCAAGCATTAAAAAGTGGAAGAAAATACACAACGTCCTTCAGAGTCATTGTTCTTCAGACAAAACAAATGTTATTTCTCTTCTCTACAGCATGCTGTCTTACAGTAAACTTTACAGCTGATGCTGCTGTGCTCTTGGCAGCTCTCCATATTCACTTATCTAGTGGTTTGCAGAGGCATTCTGAAGTTGCTAGTCACCCCTCCTGTGTATGCATTTCTGATTTTCCAGCATTAGCCGGCATCTGGAATGTTTTAGATTTTACATCGCAGCACTGTATTGTGTGTATCGTTGTGCAATCTCTCCAGCAGTATATGGTTTTGAAATGTACACAAATTGAATCATTGACTTATGCAGCCCGGCTTCATTCATTTTAATCTCCCTAACATTACCTACTAAAAAACATCATAAATTACTTGATTTTAATCTCATTTACCTTCAAAAGTAAAGAGGGCCAATGCTTTTTTAAAAATTTTTTTCAAGTATCATATCAGAAATACTGCTGAAAGCATTTAAGGACATTTAAGTACCAACTGTAAGCGGAAGTAAAGTTGTTAAACTTAAGGTTGCCATTCATTGAACTGAGTACATGGTCCCCAATGAAGGAGTTAGAGGAAGGATGTATGAAGCCGAAGGGTTTTCAGTTCCTTAGGACGAACAATAATATGAACTAACTAGTACCCTCAGAGCTCCCAGGGACCCAACCACCAACCAAGGACTATACATGGTGGGACTGAATGTTTTGGCAGCATGTGTATAGTAGAGGATTGCAAATTCGATCATCAATAGGAGGAGAGGACCTCAGCCTTGTGAAGGTTTTGTGCCCCAGTGTAGGGGAATGCCAGGGCCAATAAGTGGGAGAGGGTGAGGTGGAAGGCATGGGGAGAGGGGAGGCAACAGGAGTTTGTTCTTGTTGTTTTTGTTTATTTGTATGTTGGTTGGTTTGTTTTTTGGAGGGAAACTGGGAAAGGAGAAATTTACATGTAAATAAAGAAAATATCTAATAAAAAAACAACAAAAAAAAACCCTTAAGGTTGAAGTAGAAATGCAGTACAGTACAGCTTTCAGTCACTGTAGAGAGCCCTACCGACTATAGAACATTCACTTGTAGGACATCCTTGTTTTTAATGTGTTTCTTTAAAATGTGATATATATTTTGAGTGAGCACACACACACACAAATCATGTATCTTTTACCAAAAAAGTGATGTGGTTCATAATGACAAACATGGAAGGTCCAACTGGCCATGTTATATAACTTTTGCAAAGAGGAAAAACAATGTATCAATGATTCTGAAATTAAATACTCACTTGGTTTATATTCCCAAGCAGTAACTGCATGGAAAATATTAACCCTTTAAGAACTGAAAAAAATAGGTGTAATTACATGAATTATGTAATTTTTTTCTATACATTCAATGAAGCAATAATTTTGGGGTGGTACCCCTTAGGTGTAGTAATAGAAACAGGTATGTAGTTGTATGAGTATACTCAGTACCATTTAGTAGTGGCAACAAGCTGTAAGAACTAAGTCATTAACTCTTTCTGGGACTCATGGTTTGGAGCCAACTTACCTGTCCACGGCTATTGCAACCAAGGTGAAGACAGAAGCCGCGACTGAAACCCCTTGCACCAGCCCACTGATCTTGCACATGCTGCTTCCGAATGGCCATCCTGTGTAGGGGAGAGAATAGATTTTGAGACAATTATTTTACCTTGCTCTATGGCACATATTAACAAAAGGCAAGAAATGAAAGCTGCCATAGAATAATGTATGACAGCACTTTCAGTAATTCCTGCACACAAAATGAGCTTCCTCAGTGCTTCACTCCTGCTACTGTATTTAACCCCCTGGAGAAGATTCTGAATGCTCTGTTCTCTAACTTGTGGCATCTCTACACAAGATAAAAACCATAAATATACACCTTGCTCCAGCTGGCTTAAAAATATTTAAACCTAGGTAAGTTTCCAGAGTTCAAACCATCAAACCAATGCTTTAAATGAGTGGTTTCAACCTTCCTAAAGCTGCGACCCTTTAATACAGTCCCTTACGCTGCGGTGATCCAACCATAAGATTATCTCCATTGCTACTTCATAACTTAATTTTGTTACTGTTATGAATTACATGTCTTAGGTGACCCCTCTGAAAAAGTTGTTTAACCCCCCCTGGGGGGGGGGTCGCAATCCACAGGTCAAGAAACATTGCTTTAATTGACTAAAATAGCCAGATTATTAATTTACTTATTTAGAAATACACTCTATAAATTATGACGAACTTGGAATTACATATGATACAAATACACACAGTGAATGACTCACATGTCAGTTACTTCAGAATAATGGAGACTCCTTGGCATGAATGGCAGGCATGTATTTCAGTTACTTACCTAACCCTCAGTGACTAGGGCATTTCTAAGAGAAGTCAATAAAGCTATCAAAGCAGTCTGACCTTCTGAATACCCATTTGCTAGTTAAAAACAACAACAAAACCCATAACTTGCCTAAACACTGGTTTTTAGATCTTAGAAGTCTATTTTCTTTAAAATAAAAAAAAAAAAAAAAAAAAAAAAAAAAAAAAGAAAAGAAAAGAAAAGAAAAGAAAAAACAAAAACAAACCCCCAAAAACCCATAGATTCATTTTTTTTGAAGTTATTCATATCTAATCTCAGGACAAATACCACAGATGAGCACATTTTAACAGCGGCCCTACTTGAATTTGCATATTTTAACAGCGGCCCTACTTGAATTTGCATATTTTAACAGGGCCCTACTTGAATTTGCCTTTTCTGGTTGTTTCAACTTTGCTTTCAAAGACAAGGTCTCGCCGTGTTCTTTAGGTTGACTTCAAACTCACATCTCCCTACTTCCGCCTCCCAGGCAGTCTAGATCCTAAAATCAGATTCATTGGTGAGTCTGTTGAACACATAGGAATCCCCACTAAATGATCCTTAACACTAAGAAGGCCTAAGATATGAATTAAATGGAATGTGAGAGAGGACTGCGCAATAGAAAATTCACACAAAAACAGAATAAAGGTGTAATCAGTAATCTCAAAAATATGAAATGAAAGTAAAGACAGAATAGATAGTAACGATACAGAAAACAAGCAAAAGTGAGGCTGAGCAACGTAAGACAATAAGTGGAAGACCTCAGAGGAAAGTTGAGAAGACCCTTCTCTTCCCACAGTGCTTGGGGTTGACCCCAGGTCCCTACATAGGCCAGGCAAGCATGCTGACACTGAGCTACATACTTATCTCTTGGATTAAAAGAACGCTATTATAATTTTAAAGTCATGAATATGAGTGTGTCTATGTATAGGTATATCCTGATGAGTTCAGGTGCCCACAGAAGCCAGAAGGTGGCATCCAATCTCCTGGAAGCTAGAATCATAGGCAGTTTTGAGCCAACCAACAATGGGTGCCAGGAACTAAAACTAGGTCCTTTAAAATGGCTCTGAACCATTCAGAAAACTGTCTAGTCTCAAATCCTTAGATTTTGGGTATAGTGGCTTTATGTAGACCACACTGAAATTTAACTTGCAGTCCCCCTGCCTGGATTGCTATGTTGATATTATAGGTATATACCCCACCCCAACACACACATAGACATACACACACACACACACACACACACACACACACACACACACATACACATACACACGCACACGCACACGCACATCTTTGAAAACAAGAGGCATAAATTGAATGAGACATAATGGAAAGGGGTCTCGTGACCTCTTCCTTGTGAGGAATACATCCAAAGAAGGGAAAAAAACTTTGCCAAGAAAATTTGCCAGGACAAAGCACATTTGTTTTCAGATTGAAAGGAGTAGTTTGTATCCAGTGCAATAAACAAACTACAGAAAAGCAATTTCCAACCCTAATTTTACAAAATTCAGAACACTGGGGGATAAAGAAAACTGAAAAAGCTTTTAGGACGAAAAATATGCAACTTAAATAAAAGACAGCAAGAGTCAAAATTTTCAACAGTACTCAAACATTTCTAAGAGGTAATAAGAGAGCAATCCCTTTAAAGCTCTGAGAGGAAAATGTCCAGCCCAGAATTGTTCACATAGCTAACTATAATTGAGTGTGAGAGTGAAGGAAAGACATTTACAAACACGTAAGTTCTCAGAAGTGTTTCAATACAATGTGCTATTTCTTAGGAAGGAGTACGGTAGATGAAGTGGTGCATCTAGAAAGCAGAGGACCAAAGACAAACTGAAGTAGAGAGTCCTGAGCGAGCGTTAGTGGGGAGGCCCAGCAATCAGCAAGCTCGTCCTAGCCTGGGCCAACAGAGGCAATGAAGCACATGAGTGCATGTTCATGTTTGTGTGGTGTAAGTGGATCACCAAAATGAAATTTTTGTCTTATGCAGCTGAGAAACATAAAATTACATTAGCTGCATGTTACTTAGATATATGGTCATAATTACCGAAACAAAAGACAGGAGATTCTTCAAGTCCCTAATCATTGGGGAGTAAAATCAAGGGCTCGGTGAGGTGATTTATATGCAAAATAGTAAAGTAACCGTTTAATTTAAAATAGTTATGGCAGAAAAATGAATGTCATGAGCAGATCTGCACTTCAATATAGCTTGTCCTACTTTGGGTAACTCTAATACGCTGAGATGATTTAATTATTTTCTTATAGAGATAGGAATGAACATATCAAATGTTGTTTCTCAATTAAGACCACAGTATTAAATCAACACTCTGAATGAACACCTTACTGGGACTAGGGAACACACTGCCCTGAACCTCTAGAAATGTCAAAGAAGTGACAACCTGAACGTAGACATGTCAAAGAGAAGTTCTTATTCTCAGACTATACATTGATCTCTTTATTACATGTTTTGTTTAGAATGTTCATCTTGTGAAAACAGATACTTAGAACACTTCTGGGAACTCAATAGATATGTGTCAATGAATGAATGACTCTGCTCTGACTCGGGGTATGTATGGGAACTTTTCTCAGATCATCTTTATACAGCACACAAGCCAACATACCTGCTATGATGTTGTCCAGCAATGTGATAGGCATACAGAATATTCCAACCAGTAAATCACTTATTGCAAGATTTAAGATGAAGAAATTAGTGACTGTGTGCATGTGTCTATTCCTTATTACAATAAAGCAAACAACAGTATTTCCCATCATGCACAAGAAAAAGATCAGGAAGTAGGAGCTAATGAAGACAGCTGCCACTTGGGGCTGGTGGAGATAGTAGTTCACATATGTGATGTTGCTATCTGAATACCAGTGATGCTGTGTGTCATTGCCATTCCAAATGGGATTCTGGCTTTCTGAAGAGTTTGAGTCCCATTTCTCGCTCATGGTGAACCTTAACAAAGGAGAGGCAGGAAAAACAGTGATTAATGAAGTTTTGGTAGAATGCAACATCTGTGCTTAAGTTTAATAAGAGAAACATTTCTGACAACATCACTGAATTTCAATGATCTCTCAGTAATCCATCAGTTTTATATGGACCTGAATTATAAATACGGTATTTATCTTATTAGGACTTTAACTGGAAGCATTTGAAATTACACCTTTGTGCCATATATAACAATGATTACAGTTGATTCCCTGCTATACTTTATATTTCACTTCTGAACATAGTTTATCTGTCAAAACCCACTTGTTCTTGTAAGACAGGTAGATATCAGAAGAGCCTCTATGTTGTCTAGTAATCTGACAAGGAATTATTTCTATGTGTATTTTGAAAATGCAAAACCACCTCTGTATTCTGATTATTAAACAAACTGATAAAATTAAACTCCTGTATTCACATTTAAGAGTAATGTTAGGAATTTTAAGTTGGTAAATGTAAGTTTAAGTCGGTCAACTACTAAGCTGATAAGATCACACTTTGAAAACCTTTGAGGCAATTAGTGACTTTCATAATCTCTTCTGGACATTTGGTAAGTATACCTGTATTTCTGGGCAAGACATATTTGTCCTGTAAATATTACAGTAAGAACTGAGTTATGTATTACGTATCTGATGCTTGAGTTTGGATAATATCCCTTTTGTGTATTTATTGACTAAGTAATCCCCTGCTTTCACTTGCTTCTACTTAACTGTGAACCAATACTAATTAGAGAGTCACACATAATTTAAGTGAATAGGCTACTATTCATTTCTCAATGGAGTTTTGTTACAGATGACACTTCCGAATGAAATCATTGAACGGGTGAGATCCTATTATTCTATTTCCTTGGTCACCCAAAGGAGATTTAGTGTTTTATGGCTTTCCTCAGAAAAAGGATGTATTTGTAAATAAACTAACATTTGAATGTACAATAAACTAGCCTTAGGAAAAGAACTCAAATACATTAGCTATAATAGTATTTATTTATTTATTTATTTATTTATTTATTTATTTATTTATTTTAAAGCAGAGGCCTTTAGCTGGAACAGTCTCCAGCTCCCTCATTTAACTTAACTCAAGTGTGACTATCTTGTCCACTGCCACATGACTAGCTACCTTTACGCTTTTTCTGTTCCTCTGTAGTCCATGTCTGCTCCCCTCTGTGTCTTCCCTCTGAATCTCCAGCTTCAGCTTTCTTCTCCTGCACTGTTGTCATTCTCTCTGCCTAGAAGTCCCACCCTCCCCTTCCTGTCCAGCTATTGGCCATCAGCTCTTTATTATCACCAAGCAGCAGTGAGCCGAGCTCTGATATAATTCTAGATTGTCTAGTCAGTTGAGGAAGAATGAATATTTACAAAAATAAAAAAAAAAAAACCAATGATGAGCCATAGGAATTACAATACCAAAATCCTGCCAGCATTTAGTTCTCTACTGATACAGAATTAACAATTGAAAATTCAAAGGCACACCTCCCCATGATGTGAAGAGAAGTTACTCCAATACTACCTTTCTCTGGCATACTTCCCCCACAACTCCCAATGATGACCCTGTGCCTGCAACCCAAAGACAAGATGGCATCTGCTAATGAGTCTTTATCATCTTCAGTTTCTAAAACAAACCTTTGACTCTGCCCCGACAACTTGCCTTTGCATCCCTAACTCTTAAGTGATGAAAAATGAATTTTGTTTCATGGATACATTTTTTAATATAGTGAAAAGTAACTAGATACTAAGCCATTAAAATGATTGAAAGGGGGATTAATTTTAACAGCGTGTATTATGGTACCCTTTTATTTCCTCATTATTTTAGGCTCTTCTTAATTTTCTCCATATTTTGTGGCTGTGGCTACCTCCCTCATAAAAGCAAAAGTCAAAAATCTTTTGTAGAATGCAGACCGTACTTTGCACTCAACTTCCAACAGAAACAAAGTCAGTAGGAAAAATACATTGCTATGAATATTCTTCTCTATTATTATTTCATTCCTATTTAATACATGAGCAAATAAATTCAACATAGTAATTATATATTATTGGAATATTATTGGAATATAGCTGCGCTGCCCCTATAGATATTGAGATTCATCCCATACTACAATGATCACTTTCAGTGACTAGTTTGAACATGGGGAATCTCTCTTTTTTTTTTTAAAGACAGGGTTTCTCTGTGTAGCCCTGGCTGTCCTGGAACTCACTCTTGTAGACCAGGTTGGCCTTGAACTCAGAAATCTGCCTGCCTCTGCCTCCTAAGTGCAGGGATTAAAGGCATGCGTGACCACTGCCCAGCGGGGAATCTCTTTAATGCATTTTAGTTGCATGCTCTTTGTGTCCCACAAATGCCTCAACACATGGGACTATCAGTATTTTTGAAGTTTACTAGCTTTTTGAAGACTAGGGAAATACTTTGATTACTGTTTGTGACTAGGATAATAGAGGGTGCTGTAAACAGGAGGCACTACTTCTCCTGGTCTCTTACATAATCTAGTTCCTGGGAAGACAAGAAAATAATATTTAGGAGACACAAATGGAATTACAGGCTCCAAGAATACATAAGTGGTTACATAATAACAAATGATCTAAACAAAACAAAAAAGGAGAAAAGAATGTGAAGAGAGAAATGGGAAGAAAGGAAGGGATCATCACCCATCCACTGAGCAATGCAAATGGTATTAAACATACTTTGACTTAAGATTTACTATAGAGCAATTTTGATAAAAAACAAAAACAAAAACAAAAAACTGCATGGTATTGGCACAGTGACAGGCAGGTGGATCAATGGAATAGAATTAAAGACCCAGAAATGAACCCACACACCTATAGTCACTTCATCTTTGACAAAGGAGCTAAAACCATCCAGTGGGAAAAAGAGACAGCATTTTCAACAAATGTGCTGGCTCAGCTGGCAGTTAGCATGTAGAACAATGCAAATTGATCTATTCCTATCTCCTTGTACAAAGTTAAAGTACAAGTGGATCAAGGACCTCCACATAAAACCAGATACACTAAAACTAATAGAAAAGAAAGTAGGGAAGAGCCTCGAGCAAATAGGCACAGGGGAAATTTTCCTGAACAGAACACTAATAGCTTCTGCTCTAAGATCAAGAATTGACAAATGGGACCTCATAAAATTACAAAGCTTCTGTAAGGCAAAGGACACTGTCAATAAGACAAAATGGCAACCAACAGACTGGGAAAAGATCTTTACCAATCCTATATCTGATAGAGGCTAATATCTAATATATACAAAGAACTCAAGAAGTTAGACTCCAGAGAAACAAATAACCCTATTAAAAATGGGGTACAGAGCTAAATAAAGAATTCCCAACTGATGAATATCAAATGGCTGAGAAGCACCTAAAGAAATGTTCAACATCCTAAGTCATCAGGGAAATGCAAATCAAAACAACTCTGAGATTCCGCTTCACACCAGTCAGATTGGCTAGGATAAAAGACTCAGGTGACAGCAGATGCTGGTGAGGTTGTGGAGAAAGAGGAACACTCTTTCATTGTTAGTGTGATTGCAAGCTGGTACAACCACTGTGGAAATCAGTTTAGCAGTTCCTCAGGAAATTGGACATAGTACTACCAGAGGACCCAGCAATACCATTCCTAGGCATATACCCAGAAGATGCTCCAACATGCAATAAGGACACATGCTCTACCATGTTCATAACAGCCTTATTTATAATAGCCAGAAGCTGGAAAGAACCCAGATGTCCCTCAACAGAGGAATGTATACAGAAAATGTGGTACATTTACACAATGGAGTACTACTCAGCTATTAAAAACAATGAATTTATGAAATTCTTAGGGAAATGGATGGATCTGGAGAATATCATCCTGTTTGAGGTAACCCCATCACAAAAGAACACACATGGTATGCACTCACTGATCTTCTTATCCCAGAAGCTCGGAATACAAACCATAAACCACAAGAATCTCAAGAAGAAGGAAGACCAAAGTGTGGATATTTTGATCCTTCTTAGAAGGGGGAACAGCATACACATGGAAGGAGTTGCAGAGACAAACTATGGAGCATAGACCAAAGGAAGGACAATCCAGAGACTGTTCCACCTGGGAATCCTTCCCATATTCAATCACCAAACTCAGACACTATTGTGGATGCCAGCAAGTGCTGGCAGACAGCAGCCTGATATAGCTATCTCCTGAGAGGCTCTGACAGTGCCCGACTAATAGAGAAGTAGAGGCTCGCAGCTATCCACAGGAGTGAGCACAGTGTCCCCAATGAAGGAGCTAGAGAAAGGACCCAAGGAGCTGAAGGGTTTGCAGCCCCTTAGAAGGAACAACAATATGAACTAACTAGTACCCTCAGAGCTCCCAGGGACTAAACCACCAACCAAAGAGTACACATGGTGGGACTAATGGCTCCAGCTGCATATGTAGCAGAGGATGGCCTAGTCGGTCGTCAATGGGAGAAGAGGCCCTTGGTCCTGTGAAGGTTCTATGCCAGAGCCAGGAAGCAGGAGAGGGTGGGTTGGTGAGCAGGGGGAGGGGAGAGAGAACAGATTCCCCAGAGGGGAATCTGAGAAAGGAGATATCATTTGAAATGTAAATAAAGAAAATATCTAATTAAAAAAAAAACATAGTTTGAATGGTTTCCCCTATATCCTCCCAATCCCTTAATCTTCTCTCTCCTTTGAACTCCATACTTTCCTTTCATCTTATACTCCTAAAGGAAAACTGAGCTGCAACTCCAGCATGGCAAGTACAGCTCCAGTAAGATATGGTGCAATAATATTAACATTTGGAGGGAGAGTATTGTTTTGACCTTCCCAAATGACAAAAATTACAATCAGGAGTACTTAAGCACCAGCCTGAATGTATTCCCATGATAAAAAAAAATGAATGAGATTGAACGAACGATGCTAAAACTGTGCTAAAGCAGGACCAAGGAGTGTATTTGGGTAACAAGCTGGGATCATCTGGCATAGTTCCCCAGAGTTACTATACTAGAGAGAAGTATTACATTCTGGAGCACTCATTGGAGACAGTGATGCTCTGAAATGACCACAGGGAAACCAGTAAGACTGGAAGATGCCAAGTGGAAGGACCAAAGGTGAGAAGCAGGGGGTGAGATGGAAGGATCATAACGGGATATCTTTCCTGTAGGGAAGTACCCCAGGCCTGAGGTACTAGGCTAGTGCCTTCCGTTTCATGATAGTTTCCATGAACAAGTGGGCATAATTTGCACTGTCACTGCAGAGAAGTCAGTGCAAATCTACTGCACTTCCAGAATCTACTTGAGTTTGCCAACATAACTGCTGTAGTTTCATGAGATAAGACTTTGATTCAATAAACATTCAAAGCAGGCTAGTAAATGGCTTTGAGTATTATTATCAGAGTCCCTCGTCTGAGGAGGTCAGAGGAGTTAAGTACTACAGTGGCTCATGTGACAGATAGAGACAAGCTACAAGTTCCAGCTAAAATTCTAAGACTGGGGAATTACATGGACTGGAGCAATTAACATCATTCTGAAAACCATACAAATACATATCTTACAGGCACTTCCAAGGAGCAGAGTGAATCTGGTTGCTTTGACTTTGCCATGACATCTAAAGGCCTGTTACAGCACTGGGCAGCGCTGGAACCTTATGAGATGAGTGCTAGTGGGTGTCATTATCCTGACACCACAAGACTGTACTGTTGAAGACAGTATTGGGAATTCAAGCAACTTCCTTTTTTTTTTTGTCTTTGCTTCTTAATCATCAGCAGAATTGTATGCCTATATACTGAAATTGTCAGCCAAACTCGTTTTCCTCCTTTAGGTGGTTTGCCTCGGGCATTTTGTTAAAGCAATGGAAAGCAAACACACATACAAGATGGTTTTCTCTTTTTTTGTTTTGTTTTGTTTTGTTTTGTTTTACAGTAAGAGCTTATATCATATTTATGTTTGTGGTCTTCAACACACAAAATGTGTCTTAAATATTTACTTAAATTCATCCCTAGATTTGATACAATATCAGATAATCTCCCCCATTACAAAGGAAATACTCATCCATTCAATACAAAACAGTTAAGCTCCTTCTTTATGTTAGTGCTGTTTGCCACGCACACTCGTCTATGCCAGTCACGTCTGCAGTATCGGGCTTAAAAACCTGATCAAGGGCAAGAGGCAGTAAGGACCCAAAGGGGTACCCATGCCTCCTGGCTATTCAGGGTAGCCGTTGGCATCTCCTAACTCAGACGTGTTCCAGATCAGTCTTTCCAATCGTCAACACACCCTCATATTTAGGCATAAAGGTACCCCAAGAAATAATTCATTTATGGCTAAGATTGGGCATTGTTTCCTGGCCAGCACGATGTTTCCAATATATCCTAATTTAATTCCAAGCTATCCTTAGCTTGGAATTTCTCTCAAGGAATCTACCTGTCAGACAGGTTCTGCCCTTAGTGTTAACAACAGAGGTCAAGCACATTCCTCATTCCTTAGGGCAGTCTCACAATAGTCAGAACTGTTTCACATACTAGAAATTCAAAGCCATTAGCTAGAACGGTTAGGTCAGAACTTTCAGGTGCGTGCCTCCAGCCAGGGAGACCCAGAGAATTAACAGGAAATGCCAGATCAGACTATCCTAGTCTTACCTCCAGCAGAAGCAGAGAATTAGTATAGGAATACCAAATTAGCTCCAGCGGGGAGGGCACCATTGCTCTCTTCCTCCTGCTTCACACCTGGCTACTTGATCCTACCTACCGACCTTGTGTAGTGGTCACTTGCCTATGTGACTTCTTCAGTCCTGCACTCTGATCCTTTTGACCCCTGCCCATCTACGTGACTCTTGTCATTTGCCCTGTTTCCTGTATACGATATAAGCCTGCTTTTCACTTTGTGCTCTCTCTTGGACTTGTGCACTCTCTTGGACTCGCAGTAGAACTTAGATGAACTAGGACTTAGATTTATGCCACCCGCAGTCCCCCAGGCCCAAGCACTTATCCAGCGCCTATCCAGAGATGGCTGCTGCTTTAGACTCAGTGTGTTTCAGGTGGCCTCAGATGTACCTTAATTACTAGGCTGCCAGATTTATCATTTCTCTTTTGCAATAACTGTAAAAGTCTGATGCCATTCTTAAGAAATACATTCAGATCCTGTACTTCATGTGTCATCTCTGCCATCATTTCTTTGCCTACGCCTCGTCGACCTGACTAGGACCCTGTTTCTCCCGTGGGTTGAGGGAGGCCCAGATCGGCCAGCCTGCGGCAGCTGTTGTTAGACTTGTTTGGAATTAATAAATAAATCACATACCTTTAATAGATTAATATCTATAATGCATATATATGCATTATACACACAAACACACACATAAATATATATAACAAAGAAATGAGACTGTCATAAGTCAAAGGTCAGGAAGAATATAAAAAATAATTGCTAGCTCTATCTGAAAGTTGAGAAATGACTTAAGGGAGTATCAGTTGATACACTTTGGGGTTAACCTTAAGGTTTTATTGGGGATCATACGTGATCTCAATAAACAGAGAGTAACGCAATTTGAAAGTATAATTCCCACATGTATATCTGAGGGAACATGTATTTTGTTCTCCAGGTAAAGGTTTTATTACCCTAACGTTGTAATTTATAAATGAGATTTTATTTCCAGGTATAAAACTGCTATGTAAATGTAAAAATGCAGAGATCAACTTCAACCCAAAAACTGAGGATCAGAAAGAAAAGGAATAAAGCCGAAGGGCTAAAGATTTTATTGTAAAAATCTGTCTTCCACCTTCAGTGAGAAATAACTTCTTAATCTCAGTATTCTTCTTATCTCAGTCACATTGTGAGTTAAGCCTCCTCTAGATTATAGTCTCAGGAAGGGAGGCTATGAGACACAGGTAGCCAAGAAGTGGGAATAGGTAACTGGAAAGCCTAAGAATAAATGAAGGGACAGGGAAGTGTAAAATGCTGACTCCTACAAAGGCAGGAAAGCCGGGGGAATGTTATGAGGGAGCATCTGGCCCTAACATGATGCTACGAAATGCCTGGATACAACATACATATACAATGCATTGTATACATGATTGTATACAATGTAGAAACAGAACTTGGAAATTCAAATGTTGATATAGAATTATGGTAGGCTTTTACATTCTACAGCAAGACTGTATGCCTCATTTATAATGTACATTCATTATATAAGTGTTCAAATATAGATATTTAGAAAATGATGAGTTAGCATATAATTATATACACATTGTATTTGATTAATATAAGTACTTGTATACACAATGGATATAGTTAATATACATTGTTGATGTTACAAAGTTTTAAAAAGTATAACTAAAATTCTTGGATCAGTTACTTTTAATATAAGAAACCAAAGCAATATCAAGAAAGTATTATTTCTTTAGAAATATATAATTTTAATAAAGTTTGTCAGTCTGCGAATAGGAGAAGTTATTAGTCAAATTTTGTGTATACATATCAGAGATCTTATGTCATTGAATATGTTAATACATTTGACAAATATCGAATGTACTATAAATGAGGTTTTCTCAGAAATCAATCTTAGTCTTCTCTTCTTCTACCAGTTCTTGTCAGGGTGAAATACACACCTGGGCTCTCAGCCTTGTCTGGGGAATTCTCAGTTTCCTATAAATATGTTACTCATAAAGGTAGCTCACTTCTCTGAAGGACTGCATCCTTCACAAAGTCCACAGTCATCACCGGAAGAGATTCGAGCCACACAATACAATGATCTACAGGATTCACAATCCTGGCCAACTCAAACAACTGGCAGAGTTCCAAATTGGGGTTTTTCTTTGTATCATGCTTTTAGTCTGATATACCTTTCTTGTATCCCATCTCTGTGCATGAGCCATGGAAGGCTGTGTGTGTACTCTTCCAGGGAAAGCATTGGGAGTTGTGGATATGCCTTTCTGGAAGTTTTCTTTGGATTTTCATTCCATCAAGTTAGCATATTATCATACAACCAGGCTTTTGGAAAGCAATTCCTACAAGCTCTGTTAGACCACAAATTGGCTTGGTTTTTTGTTTGTTTGTTTGTTTGGTTGGTTGGTTGGTTGGTTTTTTGTTTTTTGTTTTGAGGGGTGGGGGGACAGGTGTTCAAGGATTATTATAAAGTGATATATACAACATTGTAGATGGCAAAATAGGATAGATAACATAGTTTCTGCCTAGAAACACAGGATCATGAATAGTATCCATGTTGTAAATGATCAGGCTATGACCTACGAAAGGCACTGAGGACTTCAAAAAGCTGAAATAGATATCACAACTTTTACAAAGCTAAAAAGTTAAAACCTTTGTCTCCTACTTGAACTAGTTCTTAGGTTATTTTAAAGGAATTTTAGTTTTGGATAGGAGCCAATGATTGCTCAGTGGATCATCAAGCAGGAACAGAGGACAGTAAGGAAAACATACTTATTTCTTTTTACTATGTGCTTGGTACAGAGTATTTTCATATACATAATTTAATAAGAAAACTACTTACAGTGACCTTATCAGAGCATAGCACTAAGCAGCAGACACAACAGAGCACCTTCATAGTATGTATCAAGCAAAGTATGTTATAGATTCTGAATCTTTCAGTCTATAAGATGAGAAAAAAAATCTACATTTCCATATTTCATTGTTTTCTTTGGAGTTTGCATTATTGCAAAAGCAAGTATTTATGTAACAAACTTGTACCATTAGAATTACCAAAAGACCATTTACACTTTAGATATTAATTTCATTTCACAAATTTAGTTTTCTGAAAAGTGCCAAATTTCAGAGTAAGTGGCATGGTAGTCAACAAAAGGTTCACTGGTTTTTTAAATTAGACATTTCCTTATGCCTATATTTGAATTTTCTCTCCCTCCAGTAACCTAATTAATCAATGAGATATAAATAATTTCCCTCCTTAATCACCAACGATGCCAATACAAACAAAAACAACTTGTTCATCAATCATTGCTTTCTTGGGCAGTTTCCCAAGAGTGGGTCTCAAATGAAATGTACTGTGCTATGGTGAATTTGAAAATCTACATGTTTAGTCAAATAAAAGAAAAAATAGAATAAGGTCTGCTATGATTTAAATTGAAGTAGACCCTGGTATTCATCGGTATGAACACGTGGCAATTGGTCCCTAGCTGGTGTTGGAGTGCAGGGAAAGACTGTGGAACCCTGCATTAGAGCCTTGCTGAGGGTAGTGAGCCATGGGGTCACACCTTGAGGTTTTGTAGCCTGGCCCCCATTTCTTTTCATTCTCTAATACCTGAGTGTGGATTTGTTATGACCATTCCTGCCACCATGCCTTCCCTGTCTGCTGCCGTATCTTCACCACACTGAACTAGATCTGGATCCATAACGCAAGACAAACCCTCTCTACTCAGGTTTCTTCTAGTGGGGTATTTCATCACAGCAAGGAGAAGGCAACTAAGACAGATATAGAACAAGAAAATAATGAAGGTCCCATGTCCTTAGTCCTTGGTTCTAACAGACTGTCCTTCTCCTCCCAAATGAATATTATTTCAAAGAAGCTTGAGATAGCAATGGCATAAAGTATAAGGTCAAATAATGTCATCAACTCTTCAGTTTCAACTCTTATCACTTATAATAAATAAGTAGATAAATGCCATGTCTGTAGAGTGTAGAAAGTATCTATAATTGTTAGTGTCATTATTTATCTCACAGATATCTAATTGCCCTTCTCGGATTTTAATTCCTCTTTTTCATTATGAAATGACTGTGTTTTGAGTGTGCATGTGGCTGCACATGCGTGTGCACATGATCAAACAGTGTGTTCAAACCCATAGCCTTTTATCCTTATCTTGAAATGTCTTGATGCCTCTATTTTGGCACATTGTACAATGTTCTTAATAATTTTGAATAAAGGGATAAGTGATTATCACTTTTAAATTCCACCTTTAAGAGAGACTAAAGCAAAGAGTTTGGAGCCAAGAAAAAAAAAAGTGTATTTGAGAAGTTCTACAATGAAAGAATCCGATAAGCATCATGAACACGTGAGACAAGCACATCTACCCAATGACTGTGACACCCATTTTAGTGTGGTTAAGTGGCCTGAATTTCTGGCCCAGAGATCTGTACCTTCCAGGAACACACTGGAAGAAGGAAGAACTGAGTTGCCTTTGACAAAGCTGCTGCTGCTGCCCTGGTGTTACTTCATGGTCCACAGTGGCACTGCTGAGAGCACAGGACTTCACAAGAGGAGCAGGTGGCCTGAAGCATCTGCTGATGAAATGAACCCCACTATGTTTAAAATACCATCAGTAGAGGCCAAGTACACTGAGTGTGCTTACAACCCATTGTTTTGACAATACTTATGTACCCTTTGATCCAGATGTTTTATCGGTCAAATGCTTTGATGGAGACCCAAGCTTCTAGTTCTTGGGTCTTCTCAGTTTGATCCTTCCTAGGTTTTAGTTTTGGGGATGAAACTTAGTTTTAGTTTTAGATGAAACTTCCTAGTCTCATCCTTCACATCTTCAAACACCGACCCTTGTCTTCAGCCACATTGAAGCCTCTTCTTTCCCCCTCCAGAACACAGGTTCCTGATCATATTGGAACTGAAATTAAAAAAAAAATTAGGTAAAGTCCTATTTAAAAGAGTAAATTTCACTTTAATAGAAAATATTTGAAATGAGAGTCTTTTCTGCTCTATATTTTAATATTTCCCTGGTGGTTTCATTTAGACTAAATTGAGCTGATGGGGTAGTGGTAAGAGGAGAAGTGAAAAGTTCCCTTTGTGGTGTTTCTAGTAACCTACAGGGAAGATGGCAACAACTTAGAGTCAGTGATGGTGCTGTGAATGCAGAGAGACAAATGCTCTGGACACTTAAAGTAATGGCCCCATGAACTTCACTTGCTAAAGCATTAGGGGGAGGGATGGTGTGATTTAATGAGAAAAAAACCAAACTCTATCTGGAGCATGAGGACTAAGTGGGATATAGCAACATTAAGCAATTTAGAAAGACTGTTGTGGCCAGGCGGTGGTGGCACATGCCTTTAATCCCAGCACTTGGGAGGCTGAGACAGGCAGATTTCTGAGTTTGAGGCCAGCCTAGTCTACAGAGTGAGTTCCAGGACAGCCAGGGCTACACAAAGAAACCCTGTCTCAAAAAACCAAAAAAAAAAAAAGACTATTGTAAGTTATATGAATATGTATACATGCATTTTAGAAGGCTGAAGGCCAAATAAAGCTGTCGACCACTTGGGTTTATGAATGGGATCTGGGAGAAAAGGCAAAGGTTAATGAGAACAGTTTAGGAAATATTAGCTTGCTGGTGGTACTTTGAGGTCTAGAAACAGATAGGCATACAGGATCACTGTATACAGAAGACTATGTCAGGGTCCCCTGACTTTTAGAATTAGGTGGAGGATGGACAACTACCAAAGGAGATTGAAAAGAAGTTAGTGATATAACAAAATCAAAAGAGAAGCTAGTGTTACTGAAAGCATAGGGTATTCTAAACAGTACTCAACTATGTGAAATACTTAAACGCTGCAGAGAAACTGAGTAAGAGGGGACTAAGGGGAGCCACTGGATTTAGGTTCAGTTCAACTAGGTTATCTTTGGCAGTCAGCTAGATCCCAGGCTCAATATAATAGAGGAGGATGCAAACTGAGCACCAGCATTCAACTCTCTTTGGTTCCTGACTACAAACATAGTGTGTCTTATGCTTCTGCTGCCAAGACTCCCCCACCATGATGGGCCATGCCCCCTAAAACTGGGGGCGGGGGGAGGGCTCAATTAAACCTTTCCTTCTTTTAACAGATTCTGTCGGGTATTTCGCTAAAGTATGGAGATTAGTAACTAACAGTAAGAACAGTTAGGAGAGCCTAATCGGTCTAAACCTGGCTCTGTACTTTTCCGCTTGTGTAAAGTGATCTGCTTCGACAGTGATCAGTTCTATTATCAAGCGATGCTGTATCTTTAGGTCAGATTGGGTATTGATTTCCCAGTGTCTCTTTTCTGACCTCATAGAGCAGGTACAGTCACTTTCCAAGCACAAAGTCATCTTGTCCTCAACTCTGAGTCACTTACAAGACTATATAAACTAACTCATAGTATCCTTCTCAAAGCCCTTCTATACCTACACAGTAGGCCTGTTATTAGGTATAATATATGTATTGTATTCCAATTATTCACTACAGTTATTTTTATTATTGCTGTTGTTTTAGGATTTTTTGATGTTCTTTTTTGTTTTCTTTGACTTTGTTGGGCAAGGTCTTAGGCTGGCCTTAAATTCACTATGTAATGGCAGGATAACCTTGGTCGTCTTGAGTCTACCTGCCCTTTGTTGACTGCTGGGATTAGAGGTGTAAGTCACCACCATTTTATGTGGTACTAGAGACCATATATGCTAGGCAAGTATTCATGCAATTGCATTTAACTATCCACCTTACTCATTGCACTAATCGCCCTAGGACTTTCTTGCTGTGTACTGTGAGATGAAGTACAACGTGGTAAATCAGTTATTAGCCATCATGTCAGGAAGGGTTCACTCATGATGGGAAGACACTAACAGAATACTGGCATTACACTTTACACTAGAGGCCCACACCTTTTTCCCTTCAGAGTCAAGTGAAAACTTGGAGATTTGCAGGCCAATCAGTCTGACAAACAACTCCTTGCTTCTGTAGTGCAAGAAGAAGCCATAGCCAGCAACAAACTGGGATAGTTGTGATCTTGGACCTGTGAGAAAATAATACAGGCGGCTGTATAGACTTTGTCTAAGCCCACTCTCCACAACGGTGTGAGCTTCTGAAAAAAAGTGGACTCCCCGAGGGATGTGGTGGGGATGGGTAACGGGAGAGAAACAAAACAGCTCTCCTGAAGCCTGGTTCAGAGGATGGCTTTGATAGATGGCATCAGGAAACACCAGCAAGTTTACCTTGCTCACAAGGGCTGCAGAAAGAGAGATCTGAGAGGCCTGGAGAAGATGTCTCAGTATTACTACTTATGAGATGCAACTGGTGGCAGGCTAGGAAATACTGTCATTCTTTAGGACTAGCATCTGGGAGAAAGAATTTGAGATGAGAAATGAGGTAAAGCTGGGCACCCGGCTGTGATGCATGCATGGACGTCACTGTCTCGACCCGAGGACTGTGGGAATGAAACGCTCACTGCCTTTTTTAAACCTCCTAGTTTCATGAGCTTTTTCTCTCTAGTTCAATGCGCAGCTGGGTATTTAAGGGTTAAGGAGAGTCTGGACAAACTATTCTCAGTTTAATAAAGTTGACAGCAGGACAAATAAATTAGCCTTCTCTATCTTTGGCCCCCCACCTGCTTTTGAGGTAGAAAGAGACTTGTTTTAGCATAATGCAACTGTTGGATAATAAATCTTGCTTGAGCTGAGGATTCCTGTGGAAAAAAGTCTCAGATCCCCGAAACAGAAATAAATAACCCAAAGAGAGAAAGTGTTCCCTTTACTTCTCTCAAAAACGCTGAGCTTAGATCTTCGGTCATTTATTTCTCTGAAGACCAAGTTAACCATTCCCATTGTGTTGCTGAAAATAAACTCCTAATTTGAGGGTCCCTCCCCCCATTTTTTCAACATTACTTTTGGATAAATCAAAAAGCTTTACTTTTAGGAGCTATGAGACACGAATGCTATCTCTTCTTTTTTCCCCTTATTTATCTTAATTTTATATGCCTTTGCATATAAGTATACAATGGCCTACATAGGCCAAAAGAAGGCGTCAGATCTCCTGTTACTGTAGTTATAAGGTTGCAAACTACCATGTGGGTGCTAAGAACAGAACCCAGGTCCACTATAAGACCAGTCAGTGTATTTAATGGCTGAGCCACCTCATCTCTACAACCCCCAATTCTATCTTTTCTTAACTAAGGTCATGAAGATTTGTTTTATCTTGTTTTCCTTAGACATTCTATCATTTGAAGTTTTACATTAAGGTCTCCCATAACATTTGGAATTAATTTTTGTATTAGCAGTTAAACATGGACTAAGATTCATTCCTTCATCTATAACATACTGATTCAGCATTATTTGTTGTAAAAATTAGATTATGAGCTTTAATATAGTTGAAGAATTACTAAGGAGATACAATAGAACAAGTGAATGGGGCATTAAGAGAACATATTCTGAAGTAAGCTTCTAAGGACGGCAGTAATTATATTTTGTTGTTATGTAAAAATGTTACATGCATAAATTGATTGGTATAAAATATAAATGTGACATGGCTTGGGGCTGGAGAACTGCTCAGCAGGTAAATGTGCCTCCCACTCTTCTAGGAGCCACACATGCGGCTGCCGGGGTGAGCGTAGGGTGTCACAGAACCACCCGAAACTCCAGCTTCAGTGGATGTCACACTCCCTTCTTCCCTCTGTAAGCACTTGTACACACAGAGACATATACATCCTACATACAAACAGGAAATGGTTCCACAATCCCAGCCCAAAGCATGTATACACAACATAAACGGTCTTTAAAGTCTCTACATGAGGACTGAAAAATGAACCAAGTTAAAAAAACATCTCTGAGAAAAGGCCAATGTTTATAAGACTATCTTACAGTTTATACTAACCCCTACTAGCTGAAGCATCCGAGAATACAGGATAGACAACAGGATAGACAATCAGTCATTTATTTCTCTGAAGACCAAGTTAACCATTCCCATTGTGTTGCTGAAAAGAACTCCTAATTTGAGGGTCCCTCCCCCATTCTTTCAACATTATATTTTTCAACAGGATAGACAAGTACATTCAATGAAAACTAAAATCCTGTGAAAAGTTTGCTGTACAAAATGAGACCTACTTTATAGTTTGATAGGGTTTGTGTTTGAGGAGCAATGGGTTTAAGGCCAGTGCCTATCAAGATTTGTAATAATTCTAATTTCAGTATTAAAAATAGAAAACTAAATGTTCTTTAAATGGTATTTTAAAGGGTCTTTAAGATTATAAACTCTTCTATAAAACTCTTATAAAAATTTACAAAGAGTTTATAAGACTTCTTTAGGCTGGAACTGTGCTTGTGACTGAGGTAGACACTCTGTATTCCCTTCATTTTCAGGTCATCTGAAGGGAAGGAAGTGAGAAACTTCAGATCTGTCGCAATGTGCCTTCTTACATTTAATTCTACCTTTCATTAGAGTTAGTGGTTGACTTGTTACTTCCCTGATCAACCCGCAGCTCTGAAGAAGTGGATGGAAGTAGCATTAAGTATTTCCATAATAGTTATGGAAGGACATTTACTTCTGATGAGTTTGTGCCATCTAACAAATACCAATAAGCACAGAGCACTGGACTAACATGCACAGGTTACACTAGAGGACGCCTGCCATGCGGGAGGTTGAGGAAACAAGTTGAATCATGAGCATCAATATAATGGTAGAAAATACCGGTGTATTTTTGAGACACAGCCCTATTTATTATGTGGTCCAGGTTGGTCTCAGACCCATGATAATATTCTTGTCTTAGCCTCCTGAATTCTGGGATTGCAAGCATGAGCCACGACATGGACCACAACAGATATTTTAACAGTATTTTATCCTGAATACTTGAGTTGTTATCAGTCAAAGAGGTGTCTAATTTTGAGTAACAGATGGCAAATATGCACTTAAATAGTTTATTTTACGAATAAAAAGAATAATTTTTTTACCATGATTTGGAAAGTGTCAAGGCCATCAACACCAATCATTATGATATTACACACTATAGTTATATAGACAGATTCTCCAACTATCTTCTAACACCATATTACATATGCACTAATTGTGCAGCACAATGTGAGAGATGCCAGGCCAACCTTGAAGGGTGACTAGCAAATGAACTGTCATGTTCTTATGGTTTGTCTACACTATGTTGAGTTTATGCCAAGTGACCTGGTCACCCTCAAGCTCTCCTCCTTTCCTGTACTCAGGACATTCTAAAATGAGGACATTCTAAAATGAATGGCTTTAGTTCCTCAGTCTCCATCCAGTCCTTGATATACATCAATTTGTCACTGAATGTGTCTTGCTAAAGCCACTTGTTAGTGGTCAAAGCTTATATTCAACGCTGCCCCCCCCCCGCTACTCATATTTTACAATAACACATTATTTCTTTCCTCCAACTAAATGGGTTTTATCAATAAAGCATGAGAGGGGCCTTTAGAATGTGTTCAGTTCTTCAGATCCAGCCCAAAGAATGAGCATGAGAAGCATAAATTGATAATTTGTAGAACCATCTAACAGCTGTCCTCTCTCAGCCCCCTAGAGATTCTCCCTACCTTTTCTTTTTTTATATATCATACAAACAAAGGAAGAAGGATAATTCAGGCTAAGAACTATTACTTTATTCAAATTTTTTTAAATTAAATTTGTAATTTCCTATTATGGCTAGCTCCTGATCTAAGAAAATATCTTAATCACTTGTGACATTAAAGATGAATACCTTGGTTCCTTTCTTAAAATTAAAAATGTATTTTGTTCTTCTTCCAACAGAGTGAGAGCAAGCCAGGTTTTATTCATTATTTATAAGAATAGAAGACTGTCTTTGCAGAAAACCTGATTCAATTTTAGTTGAAAAATTTTTTCAATGATAGCATTTTTACATCAGTTGACCTTTAGTCCTGTCAGTGATAGAGAGAGCCCTCTGCTGGCCTATGAGAATGAGTCAGCATACTTTATGGTATAACAATCTCATCATCCCTTGCAAAGCATAAAATGACAGGAGAAGAAATATAATTTTTAAAAGTTTTAAACACATGAACTAACTCTGTAATGGACATTTTACATTTTTCCTGAATCTTCACCTATTTGTATACAGGGTGCAGGGCTACAACGGAAACAAAAACAATTACCCAGGACTTCAGTGGCTTTCAATACAGCAACACCACACACTGCCAAAATCTAGTTCTTTTAGCCTTATACTCCTTCCCATAGAGCTTCCCCAACATTTAACTGGGAATTGCATCCTACTCAATTATGCCTATAAAAATCCTAAGTTACCCCAGGGTTCCAGATGCCTAAAGCCACTGTCAGTAACGATGATGCCAAGAACATGGATCTACATGTCCCACAGACACAAGCCTCTCTTGCAATAGAGAGAGCCACAAAGCACCATCTTTGTTTACACTTTAAATGCATGTAACTCTACAACTCTAAGACCAGACTAGAAGGTGTTCTCAGACATAACACTAATGATGTAGAGTAAGATGAACTACATGTTCAGTTAGCCATTTTCAGTTGCTGAGATGTCAGGTCTCTGTGATTTATGTGATAAGCCGCCCACAGACATGTTGTTCAATTGATTTGGTCCTTGAACTCTGAAGTAATCAAGTTTAACTGGATAGTAGAGTAAATCTTTGTCAAACTGATGAAACTCTAAATAGAAAGCTCAAATAAAGCAAGTAAAATAATAAATAATCCAAAAGTTTGATTTAAATTTTTGTCCTAAGCTTATTCTCAGGCTGACAAGGAAGTATAATTAGAAAGATTTTTAGCCACTGCAACTTTAGAAACTGTTAAATCTACATCCAGAGGCCAGTGTACATAGATAAAAACATAAATCACACAAGTATCTCAGCCACAGCAATGTCCTAAGCTCAGACTCCCCTAAGATTTTGTGTATATATATATATATATACATATATATATACATATATATGTATATATATATATACATACATACATATATATGTGTATATATATATATATGTTTTTCCCCACTGCTTTTATTTTATTTTTGCTTAGATTTATTTTTACTTTTGTTTAGTGTATGTGTGTATGTGTGTGATGTGTGTGTGTGTGTGTGTGTGTGTGTGTGCCATGTATGTTCAGGTGCCTGCAGATGCCAGAAGATGGCATCAGAAGAGGGTGAGAGTTACAGGTAACTATGAGCCATCCTATATACATGAATGTATGTGTGTCCATGTATGTGGTGTGTTTGTGTGTGTGTGACTGTGTAAAGATGTATGAATCCCTGAATTTGGATCCCTGGAAGATCATTACACACTCTTAGCCACTGAGCCATCTCTCCAGAACCTTAGTACCTTGAAGTAATTCAGACCTATAAAAATTATAAAGCAGTAATACACAGAACTATCATATGCTATTCTAGAACAATCTCATAGCATCTTCCAAATACCATACTTCACCAAATTTATATCTTCACAGTTGTAGCAGCAGTTTGCAAAAACAATAAGTTATTGATATAAAACTCCCGTGACCCTAAGTACTTCAGTGTGTACTCCCCAGAGTATAAAGGCATTGGGAGTTCTAGAATGTAATGTGAAATGACAGTGACTGTGTTTTCCTACATCTCTGTGAAGTTTCCAGTCTTCCCTTGTCATTTAATAGGAATCTTTTAAGATATGCTTTAAGATAATGTACCTGATTTTCATTGTAGTGGGTTAAATTAACTTGGAGAGTTATCTCAACACATTGAAGATAGGGATGTGACCTTATTTATAAAGATAATCTTTGACAACAAGAATAAGGATCCAAAAGTAAAGTCATCTCATTTTTAGAGTAAGCCCTAATATAAGGACAGGGGACTTATGGGAAAGGTGAATGGAACTCAGATGCAGGCACGAGGGAAGACAGCCTGCATGGAGGCTGACCTTCTGCCTGCAAAGCCACAGAATGAGAGGCTCACAGACAATGGGTGGCATAAGAAGGATTCCCTCCAGTGGTTTGTTGGGCCACTGTGGGCAGGTCTGTACCTTCTGATGAGATTATGAACTCCAGACTAGGAAAAAATCATTCCAGCTTGCTTTTTTTTTTTTTTAATTAGATATTTTCTTTATTTACAATACCTCCTTTCCCAGGTTCCCCTCCAAAAGAAAAAGAAAAATAATAAAATAAAATAAAATAAAATAAAATAAAAACCAAAAATCTAAAACAATCCCCTGTTCCCTCCCCCTTCCCACTGCTCACCAACCCACCCTCTCCCATTTCCTGGCCCTGGCTTTCCCCTACACTGGGGCATACAGCCTTCACAGGGCCAAGGTCCTCTCCTCCCATTGATGATCTACTTGGCCATCCTCTGCTATACACATGCTGCTGGAGCCATGAGTCCCACCATGTGTACTCTTTGGTTGGAGTTTTAGTCCCTGGGAGCTCTGAAGGTACTAATTAGTTTATATTGCTGTTTGTGCTAAGAGGCTGCAAACCCTTCAGTTCCTTGGGTCCTTCCTCTAGCTCCTTCACTGGGGACCCAGTCTCAGGCCAACGGATGGCTGTGAGCCTCTACTTCTGTATTAGTCAGGCACTGTCAGAGCCTCTCAGGAGACAGCTATATCAGGTTCCTGTCAGCCAGCACTTGCTGATATCCACAATAGTGTCTAGATTTGATGATTGAATATGGGAAGGATTCCCAGGTGTAGCAGTGTCTGGATTGTCCTTCTTTCAGTATCTGCTCCATAGTTTGTCTCTGCAACTCCTTCCATGGGTATTTTGTTCCCCCTTTTAAGAAGGAACAAAGTATCCACACTTTGGTTTTTCTTCTTCTTGAGTTTCTTGTGGTTTGTGGATTATACTTTGTGTATTCCGATCTTCTAGGCTAATATCCACTTACCAGAAAATGCATACCATGTGTGTTCTTTTGATTGGGTTACCTCACTCAGGATGATATTCTCCAGATCCATCCATTTCCCCAAGAATTTCATAAATTCATTGCTTTTAATAGCTGAATAGTACTCTATTGTGTAGATGTACCACATTTTCTGTATACATTCCTCTGTTGAGGGACATTTGGGTGGTTTCTAGCTTCTGGCTATTATAAATAAGGCTGCTATGAACATAGCAGAGCAGGTATCCTTATTACATGTTGGAGCATCTTCAGGGTATATGCCCAGGAGTGGTATAGCTGGGTCCTCTGGTCCTCTGGTAGTACTATGTCCAATTTCCTGAGGAACTACCAAACTGATTTCCACAGTGGTTGTACCAGCTTGCAATTCCACCATCGATGAAGGAGTGTTCCTCTTTCTCCACAACCTCTCCAGTATCTACTGTCACCTGAGTTTTTTATCCTAGCCATTCTGACTGGTGTGAGGTGGTATCTCAGGGTTGTTATGATTTCCATTTCCCTGATGACTAAAGATGTTGAACATTTCTTTAGGTGCTTCTCAGCCATTTGGTATTTGTCAGCTGAGAATTCTTTGTTTAGCTCGGTACCCCATTTTTAAATAGAATTATTTGGTTCTCTGGAGTCTAACTTCTTGAGTTCTTTGTATATACTAGATATTAGCCTTCTATCAGATATAGGATTGGTAAAGATCTTTTCCCAATTTGTTGGTTGCCATTTTGTTCTATTGATAGTGTCTTTTGCCTTACAGAAGCTTTGCAATTTTATGAAGTCCCACTTGTCAATTCTTAATCTTAGGACATAAGCTATTAGTGTTCTGTTCAGGAAAATTTCCCCTGTGCCTATGTGCTTGAGGCTCTTCCCCACTTTCTTTTCTATTAGTTTCAGTGTATCTGGTTTTATGTGGAGGTCCTTGATCCACTTGAACTTGAGCTTTGTACAAGGAGATAGGAATGGGTCAATTTTCCTTCTTCTACATGCTAACCACCAGTTGAGTCAACACCAATTGCTGAAAATGCTGTCTTTTTTCCACTGGATGGTTTTAGCTCCTTTGTCAAAGATGAAGTGGCCCTAGGTTTGTGGGTTTGTTTCTGGGTGTTCAATTCTATTCCATTGATCTACCTGCCTGTCACTGTACCAATATCATGCAGTTTTTATCACAATTGCTTTGTAGTACAGCTTAAGGTCTGGGATGGTGATTCTACCAGAGGTTCCTTTATTGTTGAGAATAGTTTTGCCTATCCTGGGTTTTTTGTTATTCCAGATGAATTTGTAAATTGCCCTTTCTAAGTCTGTGAAGTATTGAGTTGGAATTTTGATGGGGATTGCATTGAATCTGTAGATTGCTTTTGGCAAGATGGCCATTTTTACTATATTAATCCTGCCAATCCACGAGCATGAGAGATCTTTCCATCTTCTGAGATCTCCTTCAATTTCCTTCTTCAGAGACTTGAAGTTTTGTCAAACAGATCTTTTACTTGCTTAATTAGAGTCACACCAAGGTATTTTATATTTGTGACTATTGTGAGGGGTATTGTTTCCCTAATTTTTTTCTCAGCCTTTGTGTAGATGAAGGCCACTGATTTGCTTGAGTTAATTTTATATCCAGCTACTTTGCTGAAGTTGTTTATCAGGTTTAGGAGCTCTCTGGTGGAATTTTTGGGGTCACTTAAGTATACAATCATATCATCAGTAAATAGTGATAATTTGACTTCTTCCTTTCCAATTCATATCCCATTGATCTCCTTTTGTTGTCTAATTGCTCTGGCTAGGATTTCGAGTACAATATTGAATAGGTAGGGAGAGAGTGGGCAGCCTTGTCTAGTCCCTGATTTTAGTGGGATTGCTTCAAGTTTCTCTCCATTTAGTTTGATGTTGGCTACTGGTTTTCTGTATATTGCTTTTACTATGTTTAAGTATGGGCCTTGAATTCCTGATCTTTCCAAGACTTTTATCATGAAGGGATGTTGGATTTTGTCAAATGCTTTCTCAGCATCTAAAGAGATGATCATATGATTTCTTTCTTTGAGTTTGTTTATATAGTGAATTACATTGATGGATTTCCATATATTGAATCATCCCTGCATCCCTGGGATGAAGCCTACTTGATCATGGTGGATGATCGTTTTGATGTGTTCTTTGATATGGTTTGCAAGAATTTTATTGAGTATTTTTGCATCAATATTCATAAGGGAAATTCGTCTGAAGTTTTCTTTCTTCATTAGGTCTCTGTGTGGTTTAGGTATAAGAGTAATTGGCTTCATAGAATGAATTGAGTACAGTGCCTTCAGTTTCTATTTTGTGCACTAAACCCATCTGATCCTGGGCTTTTTTTTGGTTGGGAGACTGTTAATGACTGTTTCTATTTCATTAGCAGATATGGGACTGTTTAGATTGTTGATCTGAACTTGATTTAACTTTAGTACCTGGTATCTGTCTAGAAAATTGTCCATTTCATCCAGGTTTTCAGTTTTGTTGAGTATAGGCTTTTGTAGTAGGCTCTCATGATTTTTTGGATTTCCTCAGTGTCTATTGTTATGTCTCCCTTTTCATTTCTGATCTTGTTAATTAGGATACTGTCTCTGTGTTCTTTAGTTAGTCTGGCTAAGGGTTATCTATTTTGTTGACTTTCTCAAAGAACCAGCTCCTGGTTTGGTTGATTCTTTGTATAGTTCTTTTTGTTTCTATTTGGTTGATTTCAGCCCTGAGTTTGATTATTTCCTGCCTTTGACTCCTCTTGGGTGAATTTGCTTCTTTTTGTTCTAGAGCTTTCAGATGTGCTGTCAAATTGCTGGTATACGCTCTCTCCAGTTTCTTTTTGTAGGCACTTAAAGCTATGAGTTTTCCTCTTAGGACTGGTTTCATTGTGTCCCATAAGTTTGGGTATGTTGTGGCTTCATTTTCATTAAACTCTAGAAAGACTTTAATTTCTTTCTTTATTTCTTCTTGACCAAGTTATCATTGAGTAGAGTGCTGTTGAGCTTCCATGTGTATGTGGGTATTCTATTGTTTATGTTGTTATTGAGGAGCGGCCTTAGTCCATGGTGATCTGATGGGATACAAGGAATTATTTCAATCTTCTTGTATCTGTGGAGGCCTGATTTGTGACCAATTATATGGTCAATTTTGGAGAAGGTACCTCCAGCTTGCTTTTTTAAAGCCTCCAGGTTTGTTATCCCAGTACTAGGATGTGTTGTCTGCAAAACCACTTCAGCCTTCACTAAGCTCCTTGCCTCAGCCAATTATGATATTAGTAGCAAAAGGTGAATGTTTAATTCCACATTTTCTCTATATGTATAAACTGATGTCTATCAAAGGAAGGATATTTCTGGTTTGTATTTACAGTTTATATTACTATTCAATTATAATTAATTGCATTTTAAAAGTGCTATTTAGGTATAATTTTCATGTAAAACACTGATTTGTAAGTGTATGTGTAATAAATTGCTCATATTCATGAATGACTAGCACTTCATATACTCAGATTCCTCACCTACAGGTTCAACCAGTCATGTATCTAAATAAAATATTTTAAAAATAATTGCCTGCAAAGGACATGTAAGGACTTTATTGGTGTCATTATTCCCTAGATAACATGGTGTAACAAGTGTTTCTAAATTATTTGCATTGTATTACATATGAGAAACCTACAGATGATATAAAGTATGTGAGAAGATATTACTACATGTAATACACCATTTTATAGAAGAGATTTTAACATATAGAGACTTTAGGATTTGCCAGGTGTCTCAGAAAATCTCCTGTACATGCTGAGAAATGAATTTACAATCTCTTATTTCTTAAACACACACCTACTACAGTGCTCAATTTATATGTTAAAAAAAATGTGGGATAAGTGACAATAATAAAAAATTATAACAAAATTTATTTAAAAGTTCATTTTTTTTCCATTTTCCACTGAATGCTCACAGAGCATAGTTAACTCCAGTTAACTTAAAGCATTGTTGACTCCATTTATCTGAAGCATGGGAGGCAAGAATCGAGATGTGGAACTAATACATTACGTAAGATCATGACACTCAGTTTTCAAGTTTGAAGGGCCTTTCATAAACTTGTCTTAGGTTAGAAGCATGTGTCTGCATTGGCTTGTGTATAATCATGTGCCCACATGCATGGGGCATCCAGAGCTCAACACTGTGTATCCTCTGCCTCCGTATATTTGGGTCAGGGTCTCCCACTGTAATCGGAGTTCTCTGATCACTAGACTAATTGGCCAGCAAGACCCCAAGATCTGCCTGTCTCCCCTCCTGGTGTTGAGATTCCAGGCACATGTTACTCTGCCTGATGTTACATGGATCCAGAGATGAAGCTCCTGAACTTTTCCTGAATTACAAGTACTTTATGAAGTAAGCCATCTCCTTGGGCTCCTTTTATAAACTTTCAACAAAACAAGCATCTTCAAAAAATAAAAAAATTGCATTGCACTATAATCTTAAGACAATATAAATTCTGCTCATACTGAGTGAATTGAAATACATGTGCTGTTTTTATGGGGATAGTAAATTAAAACTCCAACTCAGCCTTGAAATTGAGTTCAAACTACTTCATTTGATAAATGTACTTTGGGTCTTATAATCCAAATAATATTTTTAAGAGAACATACTCAGAGTTTCAGCACTTCTCTTTTGTAAAGTTTTATTCATTCTATATGCTTATATATAAAATAAAGCAATTAGGGTGTGCAACAGGGCACAGAAACTGTTGAGTGCTAGGCTGAAAGGGGAGATTTCTGAAATATTTGAACATAATAGATAACTGTTTTCATCATTAGAAACATGCTCAACAGAGAACAAGTAACTCGGCTCCATAGAGTTGTTACCCATAATGCTTTGCTTAGAGGTCTTTTGGAGGATAAACACTTTCTTTGTTGCTATATCTTTTGTTAAAGACTCTTAGATTTCTTCCTTTACAGGATTTTCAAACATTGTGAACTATGATAGCTGGCAATTTTCTGAAGCTAAAATACATCAAGTTGTGAACGAAATTTGACCCATTATGTTGGCTCTTACCGAATCACATAACAGACAGACTGTGTACATTTTGTTCATAATGTATTGAATTTGGTAGAAGGATAAATTTTATGTTCCTTCTAGCTCTAAACATTTATAATAATGCTAACAAAACAATTGACTAACTGTTAGCATAAAAATCCTGCAAAAACAGCTATAAAGACAGAGGTTAATTTTTTCCCATTCTGGTCATATTAACAAAATATTATAAAGAAGTCTTTGTACTCACAACTTTTGATACCAGTCCTAAATCACAACTTTCTCATTAAAGTAATAATTTCTAGGTAGTTATAGTTAATGTATTTTTCTTACTTATTTTAAATACTTTATTCATTTTCAATACTATTTGTTTCCCTCATGTGAAATAAGAATTTGGTATGGATGTCTATCTATTGCAAATTGGCTCAATTAATACTTGTGACAACAGGAATAGTTAATTAAGCACATTTTAACTTAATAGCAATGACATAAATGTAATTTTGTGGTTATACATAATAAGTATTCATTGAACTATTTCATTCCTGCCATTAGTTACACTTTTTATTTCTAGGCTCAGATATGCCCAATGTTATCTAAGCAGCCAAATTAGAATCCTGGTATGCCAGTGTAGGTCACCATTCTTTGACAATCTTATAGCAACTGTATTTACTCAGGCCCTACTCAAACTCAAATTTTTTTTCATGGTGCTTTTGTGAATCGGAAACAACAATATTATTAGATTTAAAAATAACATAAAAATATGGTAAAGACAAAGCAATTAGATTTACCTGCTCCTTTGCCATGCTTGTCAGATATGTATAAGGATGATGTTAGTTGTTCCTGTTCATGTAATTCCCATGTCTTTGAATTTTACCTGGAAGTATTAATGTGCCTTAAATCTGCTTGTTATCATTTTTGCCCCACCTCTAAGTCTGGGGATTATTGGCATGCATAAGCATACTCATTTGTATCAATTTTTTAAATTAATTACATGGAAGGTCAATGATTTTGAGGTTTTTTTCACACCAAAAAACATATATTTGAACATTGATAAAGTGACAGCTGCTTTACTAATATTTTAAAGCTCTTTTATTCACATTATTGAATTGGTATGGTTAGATCATTCTTATTTTTACTAATAATAGTTGACATTCAGCTGGGGAGTGGTGGCACACGCCTTTAATCCCAGCACTTGGGAGGCAGAGGCAGGTGGATTTCTGAGTTCGGGGCCAGCCTGGTCTACAGAGTGAGTCCAGGACAGCCAGAGCTACACAGAGAAACCTTGTCTCAAAAAACAACAACAACAAAAAAATGACATTCAGCATCCTGTGAGTTTGCCCTGTGTGACATTCAAGCCATACTTCTAAATGTTTTATGTGTATTAATTTCTTCTGTTGTCAATCTCTGAAATCATTATTATCTACATGTTACAGAAATCAAGAAGGGATAAATAATTACTGAAACATGGTATGATGAAATAACTACTTATAACATGGTATAAGATCATCCAAAGACTTTCTGTTCATGGCAGGCAGGATAACAGCCTTCAACAATGAGATGCAACACATCCTGTAAAGGCACCACACAGGAAATGCCCTTCCCTTAACTAATTGCTTTCATTATCATGATAGAAATAATATTTTATGGAGCATGTATGTCATATCAATTTTAATCATTCAGTGCAAGTTTTCATTCCACAAGGTCATACCGACTAAGTTCAATATGTTCCATATGTTCCATACTGTCTCTTGGCCAGAGTGGACTTCCTAAGAGATTTCCCAACACCACAGTAGTAATACCTTGTTTTAATTTAAATGGTTGAATACTTCCCCCATTTTTCATATTGGTCATTTGATAATCAAAAAACTAAATAACAAAAATATAAATAGCATATCCTAAAACGTATAAATTAGCAAGACTTTAAAATCAACCTTTGACCAAATAAAATATCAAAAAGAAAAACATGAAATTATTTAAAGCAAAGCAATAAAAACAAGAACATCAAAGATAAAGAAAATATGCAATATTTCTCAAACAACATGTATACTTTTAGGTTTACAAATATTATTTTAAAAATAAAAGAGCTTAATATTAAATTGAATACATTTGAAACTTACCAGTAAATTTTAAAAGTTATAAGACAGAACTGAAGCTAACAATCTACACACAGACACTTCCAGATAAATATCTACTTAAGTAACTAAAAAGGTGAACAGCTATGTAAATATGTATGCATTAATATACACATACACACATGCTTGAGTTAACCACTCTAGGGTCTGAAGACTTTTAAAAAAATCTAGGAAACTACATATCCAATAAAAGTACAAAGCTCAAATTAATCAACACTAAAATCCCCAAATCAAATTAAAACTGATCCCCAAATCAGATTAAAACTTATCATGAAAATAGTTTGAATATACATAGCAAGTTATAGAAAATATAGCAAATAAGTAAATGTCTACACTATCAGAATAAATATAGGCAATATGCATAAGAACAAAAACTTCTCAGAGAAGATAAATAACAGTAGAAATGAAGATTGTAGCTGTTAAAGAAGACATGAGAGTAAGCACAAACATGGGAAGGTCTGTGATTCAAATAATGCAACAACTACAAACCAAGTCTTAACACTGGTGGTTATAGGAACATAAGTTGCCTTGCAGTCTTCTGGCAAACATGTTTGCTTCTAGTACTTTGGAAGCATTATGACAACATATTGAAATTTGGAAGTAATTTTTGTTTTTCAGATTTCATATACATATATACTTTACATGTGCTATATATATGCTTGTTAAGTGACTAAGCCAAATCAAAATCTTTCAAAGTAAGTAGTTATCAAACAGAGGATAGCTAAATGTATTGTGCTTTACTACTCATATTATAGCTATACTGATCTGAACATCATCTAAAGCAGATGACACCAAGGCCTTTTAGAAGTTGGTGATGAGTAAGGAAACAAGACTCTTCTTTGAATGCTATCAGTGCATTGGCACTAACATGCATAGGAGTAGTCATGTGTGTATGAGTAGCTCTCAGAGCAGGGAAAGATATAAAATAATAGAGCCCTGTTGCTAATATGCATTGTCTGTGACATGGAAACAGAAAGATGAAGAAGTGAGTAGTGACAGTTATGAAAGAAAATTAATAAATTAAAAATAATGGGCTGGCAATGAGTAAAGGTACTTGCTGCCAAATCCGACAACCTGAGTTTGAACCTGGGTACCCACATGGTAGAAGTTAGCAGCAGCTCCCACAAATTGTACTTGACCTCCATATGTGTGCCATGGCATGCATGTTTGTACATGAATGCACACAAAATAACTATACATTTACACACACAATAAGTACATATAATTTAAAATTATTTTTCAAGTAACATGCTATAACTTGGTTTAAGCACCTGTACAAAATTCATATAAATTTCAACATATGGCACTATTAAAGATGAAAATTCCAACTGATGAAAATAATAGAATTAGACAGATTTAGCATTATTAAAAGTGGCTGTTGTAGCCATTTATATTTAGCTTTTCCTAGAGCTCAGACAGTCTTTTCTCATTCACCATACACAGGTACTACAGAACACGCAATAACAGAGCATTGTTACCAATAAACAAACACTTCCTCCACAATGGAAAGAACAAATACAAACTAGACTTTTAATTGGGGTAGCATTGATAGAAAGGAGGGGGGAGCAGAAAGAAAGGGTGCAAACAGACTAAGCCTTAGAATCAGGTCTTGATGTGGAAGGGCAGAAGTGGCTGCTGGGACTGGAGTGCCTTGCTTTCCAGTGGCTTTTTGCTGAGTTGTTGTTTTATGTCAGAATCCTCTAAGCACTGAGGTAGGGAGCAGATAACATGGAAGTGTACAGCCCCATCTCTTTGGAGTCTCACTTGGGGAAGGAAAACCAAAAACAAGTCAACACATTTTAGAGGCAGTTTCAATGATCTTTTACCAACAGATAATACTGTGATAACCTGGGGCATGGGGCAGATGCCAGAATTCATGAGAGACTCTTGCCTGGGGGCTAGATTTCCAGGCTGGGAACACAGTAAGTGTGGGGCCTGTGTGTCTCTCTCCTGCTGCCAATGGCTGAGGCTCTCTGCTGCTGAGAGCCTGGGGCTGCAGGCGCATTAGTTAAAAAGGAGGCAATGTATAAATGAGATTTTATTATAGGAAAAAGAAAATAGGCCAATCATGTAGAGAAAAAAAGGAGAGGAAGGAGAGGGGAAGAGAAGGAGAGAGAGAGAGAGAAAGAGAGAGAGAGGAAAAGAAAGAAAGCAAGAGAGCAAGAAGGCAAGAGAAGAGTACAAAGAGCAGGAAAGAGAGGAAGAAGGCAAGAGAGGAAAGAGGGCAAGAGAGGAAGAAAGGAAGCAACAGAAGACAAAGAGCAAGAGAGGGAGGAGAGAGAAAACCGCCCTTTATATTGTATGAGGTGTGGCTATCTGTGGGGCAGGCCATGCCTGTCTGTGGTCAGATGACTGGGGGTAGGGTCCAGCTAGAATGCTGGGAGCTTGGGGCATTGTCTACCTGATAGAGCACACATCTTGTGCGGGGTCAGGTGTGAGAAGTTGTGACTGAAACAGGAGTCAAAGACTCAGGAGTTATAGCTGAACTCCTTCTGCCCCCTGAAGGCAGAAACTGCCCACTGGGACTCCAGGGTTCTAGGCCTATTACTTGACTGAGCCTATGTTGCCTGAACAGACCAGTGCTCTACAAGTAAGTGCAAAACCTGTAAGAAGGAATAGCTTTGGATGACTGAGGATGAGAAGTACCACAAAGAGGTAGCTAAGGATGGGTTCTGAGCTTTGCAGGCCTTTGAGTGCTACAAGACTATCAGCCAGCAATGATTCTGTACAATATTGCAAACTAGAAGAAGTTACTAAAATCTTCATAGGCAAACTTACCAAGGGAAACAAGTTCAGGGTGCCTGGTTGAAACCAGGCTCCTGAGTTTCTTCAGTACTTGGGCCAAGCCCAGGGCTGCCACTGTACAAGGAAACAGGGACCACTGTGTAGGTCAGAAACTATTTAAGGAAGCTTTTCCACTTGAGGAAAGTTGACTTTAAGGCATGAAGGAGAACCCTGATAAAATGAAGAGAAACAAAATCCCAGAAACAAAATTCCCCTGTAGACCTGTGGTACACAGGTTCCAGATAAAACTCCTGTTTTATGTGAGTGGCAAGATCATAAGGGAAAGGCTGAGGGAGCTGCCCATTATTGGTAACATACTTGCCAATATTGCTAATATTGGTACTTGCTTTCCAAGAAGTTCTTACCAGAAAGAGCTCAAATCCACTCTAGTGCCAGTGTGCACTAACTACACAAAACTAAGATAGAAAGGGAAAGTCAGAGAAGCATTAAATGAAGTTAAAGTTTCAATTAAAAAAATGTCTCTACTTTAAGGGGAATTTTAATTGAAAATTTTCTGAAAAATTCTGAGTGCTTTGGGCACATGTTTACTTGTCTACAATTAACAAGGTGATTTAAAAGCAGTCTATGAAAGTATAAGTAATCCGTTAAAAGTTGCCCCCCGAGACACAAGAATTACAAGGTCATGAGCAAACTTGAGCAGTAAAAGTTTTCCTCATTGAAGTTTGGTTCTCCAGAGTAAACTCAAATATAGACAACTATTGGATTTTACTGACTTTCTGGTAAGGCTAAATTATAGAAATGTTCATCTTGTTTTTTTAGCTCTCCTCTAAATAAACATCCCTTTGCCTATGTTAGAGGGAAAATGCCTTATACCAATTAAATTTGTAGAGTTTACTTGAACAAAACAAAACAATTCATGAGTCATATACCTCCTAGAACAAGAGCCCTTGAGACAGTTCCAGCCAAAGGCATCAGACAACATTTGTAAGAAAACAGAAGTCAGTCACACAGAAAAATCACTTCATTGGCTACAGCCTAGTCAATCAACCAGCTAACTGATTATAGCTAACCTAGTTGTTTAGCACATACTCACCTGGCAGAGGACTTTCTACAATCAACAAAGCCTAGTTACTATGATAATTGTATGAAAACTGGATAATTGCTTTAGTCTGTTGGGGGCTGTTGTGTGTGCCCAATTCACACCCAAGACTTCCCACAAAATATCACTACCAGACAGTATGTAAGGGTCTTCTGTGGATGGTTATGAATTATCAGTGTGAACTGGAACTGTTATTTTTCCAATGTCAGAAAATCATGGATGTATGCTCAGTCCCAACTTTGAGCCCACTCTGTCCTAGTGTGAACCAAGTGTGTGCAAAGGCTGTACAGACGACTCTTTTGTTAACAAGAACATGATCAGAACAATTTACTTTCTTCTTTGCCTTAGTGTTTTCACTTGGAAATGCCTGTCTGACACATACAGAGATCACTACTTGAATTATAAATCCTAAGCTGCTATAAATTCTGCAGTGTAGAATTTAAACATGACTGGAAGAGATCATGACTTTTCATTAATCCTGGTCCCTACACCGGGAAATGTGTTTACTTTGGGCAATCTTCAAAACCTTAGTTCAACAAATTAAGAATTGTGTCATTTACAGTCTCCAAAGTCATGAAGCTAAAATGGGATCATAGACAGGGAGTTATTCCCTATACTTGACAAGTACTACTTCATTTGACTTTGGGCAATTGCTAGTGTTTTCTGACTCTCAAGAGATTACTAACAGCTATAAACACATGGGTCTGTTTGGTTAATCCTCTGATGATCTAAAGACAGAGCAATTTGAGTGCGAGATGGGAGAAAGGAACCTTCATTCAAATGGAAACTACTTTAGTCCCCAGATGCTGGGGAGCAATCCTGATACAAAGCAGGTGTGCAGTGAGGCCCCTTCTATAGTCCAGGGAGAAAATAAATGAGGAAATGCCTTGATAATATTTAGAAATTAAAATTAAAATTTTATGTGGCAACACTTATTTAAAAAAATCTTTGGGGTTTTTTTGTTTGTTTTTGTTTTGTTTTGTTTTCTTAAGACTGTTGGTACATTTTTTTTTTCCAATTGTGAGTTTATGTGGTTTGGGCTGTGTTGTCATTACTGATGGCTATTATTGATCCTGTCTGGTTTGCTAAGAGGGAGAGAAGTTGAACTTGATATGAGAAACTTAAGATATGTTTCCTCAGTTTTGTGCATCGGTGAAATCCATTTAATATTTGTGCTATCCAGACCCACTGTGGCTTTTATTTGTGGGAAGTGGGGGGAGGAACTCCTGGGCAAGGTGGAAATAAATACACACTCAACACAAAGAGGTTCTAGTTTGCTCTTTTCTGGGACCCAGTGCATACACTAGTAGCTAGTGATTGCCCTGGTCATGAGCCCCCAGTACCTGTAGGAACACCTCTTCATTTTGCCAGAGGCTGAGATCTCCTCAGATTTGTCAGAGACTGGCTCTCGGGAAAAGACCACAATGCATCTGACTTGTACCAGAGGCTGCATCCAGCATAGCCAGATAGATCACTCCATTAGATCTTTCCAACAGACTATTCTATAAAGTAACTAATGACTTTCAGGACCTCCCTAAGGGCCTTGACTCTTCAGTGGCAAGGCAAGGTCAGAGGAGCCCTCTAATTCCGAATTCTCTGCCTTTCTCCCATGGAAAACCAATGATTTCTAAATCCTAAAATGGTTGAGGTGGTCTGATTCTAACCTTCTTGTGTGTTTAAACAGCATTAGAGACAGCATCTTACTTGCTTGAGGCAGAAAGCTAATGTAGGGTGGGGCTGACAGAGGCAGTGTATGAGACTGAAGTGAGAGTACTTGTCTCTACCTTTGGAAATGTGTGCTTCAGGCTCTACAAATCACATGAAGGATGTGAAAATCTATCGGCTGTAGCGACCCCTGCAACCCATGGCAAGGGTTGAGGGGTTTCTTGAGTCCTTAACATTCGGTTTCAGGGAAGCTGGAAAAAAATTCTTTCAAGAGCTATTTTTTATCCCACAAGGCTAGAGTTTAAAAAGCAAACACAAATAGAAAAGAAAAAAACAAAAAGACAGCTGTAATTATCAAATTAATAGTAAGCATGGAATTGTCCAGAGGATAATTTGTCAAGATTACTAATACTATATACAAGGATAAAGAACATGAAATCCTGTTTGATGTTTTCAAATGTACATGACAGTGTTCACCCGAAAAAATCAATTCCACCTCTTATTAAAGGAGCATGCTACAAAATAAATAATTGATGGCTTCTGAGGTTTATAGAAATTACGTTCTTAGTCTATGTCTGAAATACAGCTGGTAATCCATTTCGATGCAGAGGCATTTGCAAGCTTGCCTCCCCAACCCCACCCCAGAATCCAAGTTCAATAACAACTGCAGAAAATGCAGTAAGTTCTCAAGGCACAAAACCACTTCCTGGCTTAGAGCAGATTTATCTCTTGGGAATTTGTTTCTGCATACTCTATGAATTTCAGGTTAATAATGCCTAAGTTTTAACATTTAACACGTGCCTTTAAAAACAATGGAGCGAGCAGCCGTGTCAACAGTTAATTAAACCAGGCATCTGCAACAGTTCTTACAAGGAAAACCTGAAGTTTGCACTCTGTGGCCACTCAGCTGCGCTGTTGATAAATTTATCTTTGAGCATTCTGTGGAAATGTTGCAGATTCAGCTGTAACCTATGATGTTATTAGTTTTACCTAACTTACTTTCAATTTGAATTCTAGCAAGAAACAAAAAGTATCCTTCACAGCTTATAACACATTGACTTGTTCATCCTTTCTCCTCATATCAGTTGAAAATGACTTAGATATGTTCTAGAAAGAGAATTTAGATACTTGGCTCAAAGAAATTTGAATATCTTGATTTAAAAGAAGCCCTTTCATTGTTCATGTTATATTTAATATAGTTTAAAATGAATGTTTGAAATATCGCCATCCTGGCTGGAGAGAAATGGGAAGTAAATATATTTTTGTGCCTTGCTTCTAATTACAGGAGAGTATTTTCCTCTACTTCACTACCAGGCCCCTCAATGTCCCAGGACTGCACTGGCACTGCTTGCTGCTCTGACACAAAAGAAATCCCATCTTTCTATGTCTTCCCTTAGCCCTGAGTGTTGTCCTGCGCTCATTATAGCCTTCCTGGCTAACCCAGCCACACAAACTAAGACTGGTCCATAAAGGCCATTGCTAAGTACCATCCTGGTGAAGCAAACGAACCTTTTAGGACACTTTTGTTAACATCTCCAAGGAGATCCACTTACCTTGCTAAGGAGATTCAACAAGTTTGCCAGTGTTCACCTGGAGATGGGTTGGGGCGGGGGTCTTTGAGGGTGAGAAAGAACCATCATCCCAGCCAGGCCCCTTCTCTTTGAAGAACGGAGATGCCCAGCGGGGAGGGGCAGAGCAGCGCAGGGAAGCCCCCAGGGTAAACTTTGGCCTGGGATCAGACCTAAGCTTCCTGGGACAGCATCCAGAGAGCTCAGGGAGCCTAAAAGCTCTAGGAAAAGGCCAAGAGTAAAACAAAGAATCCAAGCTACTGTGTGTCACCAAGGCTTGCGGTGACTCTGGGAAGGGAAATCCCACCCATGCCAAGAGCCCAGGCAGTCTCCCCTGTGCTCTCACCTGTTCCTGGGCAAGGGCAGAGTCCCAGCCCTGTTGAAAGCAGAAGCAGAGCAGAGACTGAGCAACAGGTTCTGTCTGGGTCGCAGGCTGTGCTCTACCAGGTGACCTAGGTGCAACTGGCTAGCCACTTCCCCCTCCAGCCATGCTGGCGCGGCGGGCTCTGCACTCTCGGCTCTTGCTCAGGGCTTCACTCGCAGGACTGCACCAGCCAGCTGCTGATTAGTCACAGAGCAGCTACTCACAGCCGGTGAAGTGGCTGCTGGGGGCTGGGTAGCTTATGAATTCAGAATCCCTACGCTGCAAAAGAAGGGAAGCCGTTCTGTTTACCACCTCCTGGATGGCTTGGCTCAAAATCCTTGTTTAAACCTCTAGGTGTCTGTTTCCTTCTGCTGCAAAGGAGAAATGGTGATAATCTTAGTAGGTTCTTTAAGAACTAAACGGGTAGCCACACTTAAGTATGCCAGAATGGTTGTGGTACACATTAAGCATTCCTTAATTTTTGTAAGTTCTCATAACAGTGAGAAATCCATTTTAGATTACAAATCAATCCTCACCTCCACGGCTCTGTTGGTCCTTGCAATGGCCTCTAAGCTTGATATACCTCTCTGGGATTCTGGAAGTGTGAATTCTCATAGCTAACAATGGAGAGAGACCAGGAGAGTCCTGCGGTGACTCTAACACAATTTCTGCAAAGTTGGAAATGGCTAAGAGAAGTCACGCTTAAAATAGGATATATTAATTCAGAGATCCACAGGGTGAGTGAAAAAGTCAAAGACTCTTTAAAAGAGTAACAGGGATAGGATCTAGGATACGAGTCTGAGTCAGGGTACATCAGGGAATGTCAGGGTATGATACTAATAGCTATGAGAAGCCACAGGGAATTCTCCATCCACATAGCACCAAGTCTTTTGTGCAAGATCACGGGGTGACATTTAAATCACACTTCTAGAGGCTACCTGTAATAGAATTCTTGGTTGGGAAGTACCAACACCCCCCCCCAACCGTGTGTGTGTGTGTGTGTGTGTGTGTGTGTGTGTGTGTGTGTTAACATTTCAATTGTGAGTAAATGGAGGGTCCAGGTAGGAATAAGTCTTGTAAGACTTTACAAGTTCAAGATCAGGGTCTGAGAGAATTTAAAAGCCATTGGAGGAACCAGCAGCTATACCAAGACTAAAAGGCAGATCAGATAGCTGAGAGGAGCCAGGTCTTTGGATAGTTAACTATGAAAGAGGAATAAAACTGGGAGAGATGATCTTTCAGTCTGAAAATGTTGAGATGTAAAAGCTGATAAACTGGAGGGAAAGTGGGCCATTCCACACAAAGCCCTGTACCTCGAAAAACTAAAGGTCCCCAAAGTGAACCACCCCAGCAGCCAGGTTCTGATAAGACTGTGGATAACGGCTAGCTTCCAGGAATTTCATATCAAACTGTAAAAACTGTAAGCCGTATGTAATAATCAGCTCAGCAGGGGATCAGCTTGTGCAGTTTATAAAGCAATGCAGTATAAGATGTACCCCAGAAGCCCCAGCTGGAAACCATAGAGCATGTCCGTGAAGCAGACAGGCCTGTGATGGCGGCATCGCTGGCTGTGCCCTTCGGATGCACTCCGCTGGTCACTTTAACCACTTTGCCTCCCCACATGTCAGAAGCCATCTCCAGGGACTCCTGCTTTGCTTCTAGCCTCTGCCCTTACCGCTACGCCCCTACTGCTGTCAAATGAATGATTCATCCTACCTTTCGGAGGGGCTCATTCCCTCCCACTTAAAAATCCAAACCAATTCCTTCAAGGCCTTAAATGTGATCCCCACGTCACCCCTCCCCAGGAGCAGCACAATCTGTTCTGTGGTTCATGGGTCCTTACCGCTCACTCCCTCATCAGCCTGTGCTGGCCAAGTTCTTGAACGTCTAGGGCACGATCCTGTGAAGATGATCACTCGGCTCATTGTTGATCAATGTGATGGGCATTTTTCACTTCAGGCTTGCTTAGCCAGCTTGATTTTCCAGAGTTTTTACTCTTGACATGGGTTTCACATTATTCCCCTGTTCTGCCTGACTGTTTACTCTGAATCTCTGGCAACTCCACTTCTATCCTTTGGAGATTTTGTTGTTCCCTTCACAACTGTGTCATATAAAAGCTCCTTTGCAGCCGGGTGCCAGGCTTGCTTCTCTCTAATTCTGTACTAACTTTCTGCACAGTCTCGTCATATTATCATGAGCCTCCAGTAGCAAATGAAGGCACACGCAGATCTCACCATCATACCTCTCTGTAAAGAACACCTATTCTGTACAAGGGACTCTTTCTTGACATAGCCAATGTCTAACTCAACTCGTACATGTAAACACCAGATTGCAGTCTTCACAAAGCTCATTTATCAGCTCTTTCATGACCTTGCTATCTGCCCTGCTCAGTGCTAGTGCTAGGTTAATTATGGTAAGACCTAAGCCACCAAATGAGAGCATAATGTAGGCTCTACTAACAATGGTAAAGAAGCAGGACAAGGGGCACCTCAGTTGTTGACAGCTTCTCTGGTTCTGCCTGGACCTTACACTGGAGGGGAAGTCCAGTACTTAAAAATGGTGCCATGTCTATTTAATAAAGACATTTTGATCAATAAGGGACTGTAAGCCATCAGAGTATAATGGAGCTGAAAATTTCGCATTGCTTGATTTCTCTTCCATTGTGACACCACAGCACATTAATCACCTGCCTATGGTAGAGTTGGTATAAATAAATCCACTGTACTGCCAGTCACACAATTACATATAGCACAGGATATTGGCAAAATGGACACTTAGGTTCCTGGTTTATGTCTTAACTATCATATCATATTGCTTGTTATTAGTTTATTCCTTCTACTTATTAAAAAGTCTAGTGTAAAACTCCCCAATGCTACAATGACAGTAGCCTCATTTATCTCAGGCTTATGTGATCTTTTGATTGGGTCAAGGAACATGTCACAGACTGACCTATACTGTTTAAATTTATTTCTGTGTACTCTAAGGTATTCCCACAATGTTGAAATTACCTAGCAATGCTGTTTTCTAAATCTGTTTAAATGACACACATCTATCTATATTCCTCATAGAAGTGGAAAGTCAGTGAAGTTTGGTACAAATGCAAAATGGATTATTAATAGAAATTAAAATAAGAATGTAATACATTTCCTGAAGCATTTGTCTATATTAAATTTTGTAGCCGCCTGCGGCCACACGTACAAATGGGTCATCTGAAATGGGGGGCAGGGCCTGAATAATTAAGGGTACCAGAAATGTGGGAAGGGTTTGAAAAAATTAGACCAACACATGGTGTGCTTTCAGTCCACTATCATTCATTGAATTCTCTTTGTTAGAAGCAAACAGGTAGATAGGTAAAGCAAAACCCCTCCCTCAAGTTTGTCAGCAACTTGACCCAATGAGCAGCTGCATCTTCAGTCTCTGGAGATGGGACTTCTGACATAACTGGAACTTGGAGAGAGGCGTGGCTATTAGCAGGAGGTGGACAGAGAGGCGTGGCTATCTGTGGCAAGGCGGGGTCTGATAGAATCAGCCCTCAGCAGTAGGAGGGTCACAACATTTTAAGGTTTCTTATATTACAGCAATGGTACTTCAATTTGGGGAATATTACCTAAGTTATATAAGAAAAGGAGAAGAAAAGAAGATTGAGAAGAAGGAAAGAGAAGATTGTAAACCACATAGGGATACTTTGACAGATGGAGGAAAGGGCAATGGAAGGAAGAGTAGAGAGAACTATAACCATAGTCGTGGTCATTTCTCATCAGTGTTGTTGTTCTTAACTCAAGTTTGATGGTTGTTTTTAAGGGAAAAATAAGATTAATTTTTAAAAGAGTTTAAAGAAGTCAAATGATGAATATGTTAAGAAACATGTAGGCCAACTACATAGATAAATAATATAGCAAAATAATATCATTGTAAAAGCAAAGGAATGAGTATTGCCAAACCAGTAAAATACAGATTAGTATATGATTTAAGTATCATTTTCCTATTTATATTACCAAAAATATCCATTTTCAGTTGATAAAGAAAATAGCATTATCCCTTTAAAAATAACACTTTTGAAAAATACCCAGTATAGAGCAAATTTCAATTTTGTTAGGTTTTCACATAATAAGCTCATTCTTAGAAATATACTCACAGGACACTGCTACATCATAAATACTAAAAGAAGGAGTTATTTATTAGTTTTAACTAAACAGTGAAAAAGTAGGAGACATCTGGTATCTGAACACAATGAAATTTATATGGCCATAAAAAGTATCAACTATAATGGCAATAGCAACAACGAGAAAGAACATAGAATAACATTAGGTGAAACATATATGCTAATTGGGATAAGTTGTGATTATATGCAAAGTAACAAATTCTTAGGATAATATTTAGATGGAGATTTGGAAAAGCTTCTACATTTTGTTGTGGTTATAAATAAATTTCTTGTTGGTTATAAATGAATTCATTTCTTCTAGTTTATAAATAATTATTATTATTATTCTAACGTCTACTCATTCTTACCTGTTTTGATCTTTTACTTTCATGAGCTTCAGTTTTTTAAGTGTAACAAAGAATTCAGTTCATGTTTTACTATTTGACAGCACCGGAAGCTCACTCCCTGTTTGACAAATCATCCTCTTCCATTTTTCCATCCACCAATTTGTAGTCTCTCTGTGTGTGAATGATAGTGATGTTCACTGCCACTGGGACAGGATTTGATGGGAGAGAGTGGTAGCCATGGACTAGAAGACTTGTCCTCTATTCTTTAGTAGAATTTTCCCCCTTTAAATCCTTCAGTTATGTTGAGGCAGGGTCTTGGGGTCAATCTCTCAAGTCTAAGCTGGCCTTGAATTCAAGATCCTCTTGCCTCTGAATCCTGAGTGTTAGGATTTGGGGGATGTACAGCTATGCTCAGCACTTCAAATGCTTTGAAGGAAAACATGGAGTTTGGTTTGTAAGACCAAACTTTACAATCATTACCTTCATTTACCTTCATTTAATCCTCTCTATTAGGACTCTACAGAGTCTACATCCAAAAGTTGAGATCAAAACGGAAATATTACTTCCAAAAAGAACAGGGAAAGGTATTTCAGTTGTTGTTTTTGTTACTCAAATAATAAGGAATATTTGGGCATGTCAGACAGTGGGTGATGTAGTTTAGGCAAAAGTTATGCTGTGGGAAAATATGGAGCTAGGGAACAGTGGGGTTCCTACTGTGGAACTGTGGAAACAGTTCTTTGCTCAGCTTGGCAAAAGCAGCAACTGTGTAAGATAGAAGATTTATTTAGGGTTTGAAGACTTATTACCACTAGGAATCTATGTAGCATAACACATGTACAACTGTGTTCACATCAGCATCGAGAGGAGCTTCAGCAGTTCCTTGTTGTGATCTCTCAGTGCATTGAATGATAAGCTCACAACTACCACCCTAGAGGAACTGAGCTGGTCTGGTAGGCATAAATGACTACACAGGTGAGTCTTGTGCCTCATTCCCTAAGAGCTGGACTGTAGCAGAATGAAACAAATCCATATTCTCATTGGGCAAAGGCAGAGGTTCTGAGTATCTAGGTGAGGATAAGCCTTCTAAGAGTCACACAGCCAGAGGACTTTGCCAGAGGGGATAATGTTCTCCTCTAACAGGCCAGCAGAGGTTGGTTTTAGCTTAAGGTAGTAGAACTAATCCTCATTGCCGGGAAGAGAGATATTTCTTCTTTGATCTCAAAATGCAAGATAGTATCTTAGCTGGAAGCAGGAAAGTGAGAAAAACACATTGAACACAAGGTTTAGATTTATTTAAACAAAACTAGACTGCGGTGTTATGAACACTCAGTGGCCAGGCTTTGTCCCTCCAGTCCCTACAATTATGAAGGATTTTCTACCTGGCATAGACCAGAGGGCAGTATTGTCTTATCCATCAGTCACTGTACAAGCATGTCACTGCGCTGTTGGGCAGATGCCCTGGTGGCTTCACTTTACTAGAATGGGGAATCACAAAAATTTGTCAAGCTTCCTAACACATATTTTTCTTAAAATAGAAGTAATATTTATTACATTGGGAAAAATGTAAAAGGTGCTTTTGAAAATTATTACTAATTATTAATTTGGCAGTTTCTTTTCTGAGCTATGTTAAGCCCCTTATAATCATTTCCTCCATTCAATCTTAATAAAAGCCCTAAAATGGAGTCTTTTAAAATCTCCTATTACATTATTTTTTACAGATGAAAAACTATGGCTTGTAGTAATGATTCTCAAATTTTTAAGGCAGTTTTAGTGTAAGATTTCTCAGGATTTCTGTGATATGTGGACAGCCTTTGTCTTTTATAAACTCAAAAGTAACACAGACCACTGTTCTATGGATCATATTTTGAGTTACAAGGTCTTTTAGAAGCTGGTCATTGCCTAAAGCCACACAGCTTCGTTCCCTCAGATCTGCTTGCGTCTTAATCCTTTGTGACTGTCCGCTATGCCTACCTAGCTCTACATAGAACAAAAGAAGTTAGCCACATAGGTAGAAGGAGGAAGGGGTAACTTAGCTAGTTAAGGCTTTGTGGCTATGTGGGGAACTAAACCTTGAGGTCATGTTAAGTTGCTGAGGTGATTTGGTATCAACACACTCCAATCTGGGATTTGATTTTTCCTGTATTTCTTTAAAGGATTTATTCATTTCCTCTTTAAAGGCCTCAATCATCTTTATAAGATTGGATTTAACATCATTTTCTTGTGCTTTGGTTGTGTTAGGATATCTAGGGCTTGTTGCATAAGGTAGCTGTGCTCTGAGGGTGTCACAGTGTCCTAGATGTTTTTTGTTTGTTTGTTTGTTTTGTTTATTTGTTTGTTTGTTTGTTTGAGGTCCTTTAGTCATCTGGATGGCTTTGGTCCCTGGATATTCCTGTTGTAGTAGGTATTGGGAGGGGGTGGGGTAAGCTCCAATGGTCCTGGGGTGGCAGGCCTCTGATGGGCTTCCTTGAGCTGTGTGGTTCCAGATCAGCAGGTCTGTATTTTTCAGGATCTGCAGGTCCGATGAAGATGGTCAGAGAGGTGGTAAGAGAAAGGAAGTCCTCTGAGGATAGTGAACTGTGCAGGGCAGCTTGGGGTGCCCCAAAAGATTCAGCAAGCAGGAGAGATGAGAGGGTGAGGGAAGCTAACCTGTATGGTTCAGGCTCTGCAGGTCTGATGAAGGTGGGTGGAGAGTTGGGGGTGGAGAGTTGGAGGTGGGAGTAATGTAGGTCCAGTAGGGATAGCAGGCTGATCAGGACAACTTATCATGCCCAAAGGACTCAGTGAGCAGGGAAGATGGGTGGAGGAAAGGAAGCTAACCTATATGGGTCAGGAGTCACAGGCCTGACAAAGGTGGGTGGGGTGGAGAGGTAGGGAGAGAATTGGGAATCTTATCTAAACTAGTATATAAAATTCTAAGAAAAGAATCAATTAGGGAGTGTCAGTAAGTAGAGTCAACTGAATATCGAAGTGGTTGCAGGCAAGAACATCTCATTAACATATACCAGGCAACTCATATCAAGCACAGAGATGTCTAGAACATTTGCTTTTGGACTTTGAGTTCTCAGCCCAGCTTTTTCAGTCCAACCTCTATGTGTGCATGTGTAAGTTTGTGTATCTTTTCCATTCTTACCAATTCTCTGCAGTTTCAAAAATTAGCTAAGTGTGGACCCATCTGTTACACAATCCACGGTGAATTTCTTTCTTTGTTACATCTGTTAGGTTAGGATTCCAGTAATTCCATGCATAGGCTGAGCAGATGTGTGCGTGTTTGCAGATTCACAACATTTTCAAAGATTTTTGAGTTTTTAACTAGATTTTTTTTTAATTGAAAAAATAGTTATGGCTGGCAAACAGTACTGGGCACATTAAATTATAACTTTAAAGCTCTTGTTTTTAATCCTTGAAATCTAGCAAAGTGCCAGGCAGTGACACAATCTCTGTATGTACATGGTAGGTGTATAAAGACATAGACATAGATATCTGATTCTTTGCTAATCTTAAAAGTAGTTTGAGGAGTTATCAGAAATCAGTGGGTAAACAGCAGCTAAGCCAATGGCTGTCTCCTCAAACTATCAGTATTGTTCACTCAACAAGAATTACTAAGCATTTACTGGGCTTTACAGGATAGAGTGAGCATAGTGAGTTCCCCCTTAGTGCTAAGAAGGAGGCAGTGAGTAACTCTACTCCTCTCAGACATAATTGAAGCACTCTGGAAGTACTTAGCAGGGTTCTTCCAGGGAAGACTCCCCGGAGGTGCCACTCTGAGCACGGTTTTGTTATCTGAGCACTTAGTGCATCAAGTAACATTGATGTTGGATGTAGTTGAGGAGTTCACACCAACAGAACCACTTATTTACAGGAACACGAGGGAAGAAAATAAATAATAGCATTAATATTTGCTAAATGCTAAATTAGTACCAGGAATTTTGAAAATCGCTTAGCTTTCCCTCTCCCACTTTGAACAAGAGTAACATTTGTTACAGATGAACAGACAATTATGTGCAAAGGCATAGAGACCACCTTGGTTTGAATCTTAGGTCTACAGTTGTAGATCTAGTAAAACAGAAAAGCTAAAACTATCCCACCTTCACAATAAAGAGCAGGAAAACAATCTATAACTATACACTCTAAAATCTTTATTTTCAGTAATAACTACTTCTCAAAAGTTCTACAGAAATTAATGTAAACACCAACCCAGCTACAGACTCCTCAATCTACAATAATGACCTCCACTTTGGGGCACAAAGCTTGTGGGAGTAGCCAACCTGATGGGATTTAAGGCACACTCCAGGGGTAAGATAGAGATCTGTGATACTGTTCAGATAGCATGGTACCTGAGATCAGAGAGGCCAGGGACCTAGAGAAAACCAAATACTACTGTCCTGATGAAAGAATGTAGCCATGAAATGACTTCTGTACCTGTAGATCAGGATCTTGCTCAGCCATCTTCAAAGAAGCATCTTCTCAATGGAAACAAACATGGAGATTCCCAATGTGGGTCTGCAGGACAATGTACACAAAGAGAAAGAGACATTGGAATACTTTTCCCTCAATGGGATGTTTCCAGCAAATCCCTTCCCTTGAGGCTCAGGGAACTCTGTGGAAGAATAATCAGGAAAGAATGTAGGAGCCAGAGGGGATGGAGGACACCAAGGAAATATGCCTTGCAGACAGAGCAGGGCCATCATACATATGAACTCAGAGACGGCATGCACACGGAGGGGAGAGATGGACACATCTCTAACCCAGAAGCGATATCCAGCTGATAACTACTTGCAAATTAAAAGTTAGTTCTCTCCAATTGGAGTCTCTCTCATTGGGTATACAACCTACTCTTAAGGGCAGGCCTTGGGCCACTCAGTAAATGGCCAATGAGAAACAAACTCAATGGCGTCTTTGGAGGTACTTTGTCTCATAAACTTTTGTCAGGTTTTATTTTTTTCCCCTTTACCTTACAGGTCCTTTGGCTTCCAGATTTATGTTTTTATGAGATTCCTGTGTGTATAAATGATCTGTGTACCTTTGCATCTACATGGGTTTCTTGTGCTTTTTCTTGGTTCTTTTTCTTCTTTTTATTTGTTTACTTTGTCCTGTTCCCCAGTTTGTTTGTCTTTTGTTTTATTTGATTTGATTATTATTAATTAGATGCCAGTGGTTTTCTAAGGGGGTATGGTAAGAGTGTAGATTTGGGAGATAGGAGGATTTAGGAGGAGTTGGGGTAAGGGGAACCCATAATCAGAATACAGTGTATGAATCAATTCTATTTTAAAAAATAGAAAAGAAACTCATACACAATTTTTTAAAATCCTTTGTTTTCCAGAAGAAAGAAATTACTGTAATGAAGAAACAAAATTAGCTTAAACAGTTTGGATTAAGATGGATACCCACAGAGCCTGCTCTCTGAACTCTTCAGAGCGATGTATCCAGAGGATAGCGTTGCAGATGCAGGGA
>JADRCD010202548.1:24252-34274 GCA_019843815.1 Montemys delectorum | reverse complement strand
TAGATATTTTCTTTATTTACATGTAAATTTTTCCTTTCCCAGGTTCCCCTCCAAAAAACAAACAAACAAACAAACAAAAACAACAAGAACAAACCCCTTTTGCCTCCCCCCTCCCCATGCCTGCCACCCCACCCTCTCCCACTTATTGGCCCTGGCATTCCCCTACACTGGGGCACAAAACCTTCACAAGGTTGAGGTCCTTTCCTCCTATTGATGATCGAATTTGCAATCCTCTACTATACACATGCTGCCAGAACATTCAGTCCCACCCTGTATAGTCCTTGATTGGTGGTTGGGTCCCTGGGAGTTCTGAGGGTACTAGTTAGTAATTGTTGTTCATCCTAAGGGGCTGCAAACCCTTCAGCTCCATAGAACCTTTCTCTAACTCCTTCATTGGGGACCATGTACTCAGTTCAATGAATGGCTGTGAGCCTCTACATCTGTATTAGTCAGGTATTGTCAGAGCCTCTCAGGAGACAGCTATATGCTTGTCCTTCCTTCAGTCTCTGCTCCATAGTTAATCTCTGCCACTCCTTCTGTGGGTATTTGATTCCCCTTTTTAAGAAGGAATGAAATGTCCACCTTTTGGTCTTCCTTCTTCTTAGGTTTTTTGTGGTTTGTGTGTTGTTCTTCCTGTATTCCAAACTTCTGGGCTAATAACCACTTATCTCACAATGCTGATAGAGACTTTCATTTGGGAACCCAGAACACCAGAACATTGGGGTGCATAGCGAGGGATGTGGTGCTGCTGCAGGGTCTATTTGAGTAGAAGTTAATTGGCAACTGTAACATCAGTCCTGATGTGTCTGGAAGACTCTGTTTCTTACAGTGATTTGCCACTACTTCTCACTCCACAATCTTCTCTTTTGGTCAGAAATTTAAACCTTGAGGGAAGGATTTTATAGAGCTGCGTGCTCCAAAGTCTCTCAGTCTCCTCACATTGTCTATTTGTGGGTCTCTGTTAATTAGTGTCCATTGTAAGTTGCCTGGTGATGGGGGAGGGTCTTTCCAAAGAAGGGGAAATAAAAAGTAGTGTTATAAAGAGAAAAAGCAGAAACTAGAATGCGACTGATCAGGACAGCAGGGGGAGGGGAAGATAAAGGAAAAAATGTGGGGCAGATCAACGAATACTAAAGGCCTTTTGAAAACCCACTACTGTAGAAAAAAACCCACCCAAAACAACAACAACAAACCCCCAAAACTGTAGACTTAAAAAAACACCACCAACGAAAACAAAACAAAACAAAAACAAAACCTGACTTTAAAAGACTGTTCTCAGTGCCCAGCAAAGACAGTGCAAAGATTTCTCATCTACTTTTTAGCATCTCATCTACTTTTTACCTCTCTGGCTTTGCATAACTTCACTCCTTCATGTATCTTTCAGTGTACATTAAAGGGCGGGGAGAACCTCACTGACATAATAACATTTGAGTATCTCAGGCGGTCAGACAGGCTATATGTAATAGACATTGTTAAAGGCAAAAATGATGTCTCTTTGTAAAAACTCATAGTATATGTTTTTATGAGATTGACAAAAATGAAAAATAGTTTTCTTTTGTTCAGCTAGTGGCTTAAAACCTGAAAGTTTTCTAAACATATGTTTCTCTTTATAACATGTGCATTACAAATTATTTTCTTTTCTCCTATTAATTTACTATATTTATGTAAACACTGCCTTGGAATAACATGTAGTCTTGAAATCAAATGGCCTACCTTTAGAAATTCTATAGAAATTCCATTGTAAGCCCACAGCTCATCCCTCTGAATCATGTCAGTCTACTTTATCTAAATTCGGAAATTAGAATCTCAGTGCCTTCATGGAGCACACAACAGCATTGTGTGAGTAACTGTATATACATTCCTACAAATGTTTAATTTGGTGTATATATAAGTTTTAAAACAACCTCCAGTTTGGGACTGATCTATGAGTTTTCTCCCAGGATATACAATTCCTGAATGTGTCCTTACAAGGAATTGGCCAGATTTTGATTTGTTGTGGAAGAAATTTTTCTTTACTTCCTTGAAAACGAGTTATATTGTATAGTTATATTCATATGACAGCAAGAAAGTCCACAGGCTACTTAAGACTTCTCTTCAATCTTGTCTGTAATTTGTTCTCTAACATTACATATTTTTGATTGAATAATTTGCACAACACAGAGTCCATGATCTGTCATCCCTCACTGCTACCATGTGCACCCAAAGGTAACCAGCTTGGCTTCCTGTCCAACTATCTGTGGTCCCTTCAACGTTCCAGCAGGTTGTTGGCTTGTGAAATACAGGGTTTCATTTATGTCTGAAGAGTGTGTCCAAGTATTCCTGAATTGTGGACATCTGGAGAGAGTGCTCTGCAATGAGAGCCAATCTGCCACTGTTTAGACTGTCTAGTAGTCAGGCAGGCTGGCTGTGTGGGGGGCTGGAGGCAGGGGCAAGCTGACAGCTACTTGTAGAACATGGAGATTCCTGCCTGACTGCATCTAGAGCCTGTTTCAAGTCTCTTTGGTTATCCACATGCCCCTTTCATAAGTAATGGGTGAACTAATTACTCCTTTTCATTGAGGGTTCTTTTCTTAATGTTTCTATAAAATTTACTTTCTTTTTATTTTGTGTGTGTGTGTGTGTGTGTGTGTGTACACTCATGTGTGTGGTATGTGGTGTGGGTACATGCCATCATGGGTATGTGTACATTTGTGTTCATGAGTGTGGAGTGTGATGTTTGTAGATGTCACTGTGGGTGTGGTGTATGTGTGTGAGGGACTGTGGATTGTGGTGCATGTACATGTCACTGTGGGTATGTGTGTGCACGTTGGTGAGTATTGTCTTCATGCGTCATCCTCTTGTGTTCTACCTTACTTTGGGAGACAAGGTCTCTCAATGAATTTGGAGCCCACCCCCTCCACTAGGCCAGCTGGCCAATGGTCTCCAGAGATCTACCTCAGGTGTTGAGGGTCCAAATGAAGGGCCTGGTGCTATGTTTCACAGGCTTGGCTACCAAGCTCATTCCCCAGTCCTGCATACCTTTAGTTTTAAAATATATTATACTTCATTTTTCGTATGTGTGTTTCAGAACAATAGTACAGACGCTGGTAGACTCACAACTTTGCTAAATATATTTTATGTGCATTTTTTTCTGCTTGGTTCACACAATTTCTCCTCCTGAAAATAATTTCTGCATCTGCTTCCTGGAGAATAACAATTTCATAACATAAATTGAACAATGCCAAGCAGACAGTCCATATTTATGGGACCTTTGTCTTTCAGGAAACAGAATGAAGACAGTACTTTAGGCATATTTTTACGTAGGTGAGGTGAAAGTTACATGTCAGGATAGGAATCTGTTTTTCCTAGCAGTGTTTCCAGCTTGCTTTGCTCTTCCTGCCTCCTGAGAGTCCATTTTATTTATTTTTTTCCTTGATTGATTCTGGGGATCCATGGAACAGCCTCTCTTTCAGGATAGCCTGCTCTCTCTCAGACTCCTGCACTCTTCCAACTCTGCTTCCCACATCCAGAAACCCTGTGCCCTGAAGGCAATGCAGAGTTTTGTGGAGAAAGTAAAATGTTGGTAATTTAGGATATAGACAAAATGTTTACACCAGAAGCAAGCACTGGGATAACAAAACATTCTTCTAAGTTGTATGCACAGGACAGGAGGAAGAGAGGATGCTGGGAGTGAAGGAAAGCCAAGAGAGGAGAGAAAGGGGGAGGGGAGGTGGCAGGGAACAGAGAGGGTGGGGGAGAGTGTAGATGGGCAAGAAAGGGGACAATGGGGTAGAGGAGAAAGGAGAGGGGAAAGGACAGGGAAGGGAGCCGAGGAAAACTGAAGGAAGAAGGAAAGGAAAGGAAGACCGACCGAGCGAAGGGAAGTGATGGGAAGGAAACAAATCAAGTAAGACAACTCTGTGGTTCAGAGAAGAAGGATCTTGCTGTATGCTTCCAGCCATCCTCACAGGGCAGAAGCAAGGTCTCAAAGGGAGAAATGTTTCCTGGCACCTCGTGTACAGTGTGAAGACATACATGGTCTCCCTATGAGAAAAATATCCCTTTCTCCAGGGAGACAAAGATTTGTACCAGGTATTGTGGGACAGTGGACCAGCTGAATGGGTCGAATGCTGTCCGTCTTTGGAAGTGTGGCTCCAAGTAGCATGGGCTGGAGGAGAGTCTCAGGAAGGCCTGAGTGTGTTTGCCTTCAACCCCACCGGAGTCAGGAAAAACATGACAAAGAGTTATAGATAATATGAAATTAAACCACGTGTGTACAGATAGATGTTAACTGCTCACAGCAAAAAGATAATTTAACATGAAAGAAATAAAACAATCTGAAGGATTTTCAAGGCTTGGCCTGGGACTTCTGTCACACTGTAAAACAGTGGCAGTGTCATTGTCATGGAGGATCTAGCAGCTCACACATGTTTTATTTCTTTCATGTATTTCAGACTTTACTTTTTTTTCTAATAATCTTGAATCAGTGTATCAATTTCTTTGAAGTCCTGCAGAGATTTTGACTCAATTGCCTTGACTCTGTAGGTCAATTCTGGCATAATTAGCATAGAACAATGTGGAGGCCTTGGTGCATAGGGACAGTGCACCTCTCCACGACTTAGGTCTTTTGGATTTATTTCATTTTTAAAAAATATAATTTTACTTATAGAACTCCTACAGATGTTTCATCAGATGCACATGCAAGCATTTATCTGATGCTTCAAATAATATTTGTAAAATGCTATTTTATGAATTTTCATTGCTGTTGTACATATGACTATGTAGTCTCCATACCTGTGCTATCTATCTATCTATCTATCTATCTATCTATCTATCTATCTATCTATCATCTATCTATGCTGTACCTATATATCTATACACACATCTACATATATTAACATATTTTATTTGAGAGGACCAGTTTATTATATACATAATAATATTCCAACATCTCAAATTTTGTTTTAAGAAAATCTTTTTTTTTTTTTCACTTTAAATAACCTTGCTTCCTTTATCTGAGGCACATTTAATGTAGCACTTTCTCAGGATATAAAATCTCAGGCTGAGTGAGCAGCAAGATGGCAAAGAGCGTAAGTAGACCTAAAGAAGTTATTCAGTGAGACAGCTGGATATTAATAAAAAGTTAGGAGTGATGGCTCAGTCTTGCGGGCTGCAACTGGAAGGTGGCAGGGATGGAATGTATCAGCTCTCCCCACATTTCATAGTCAAAATTCTCATAAGTAACTTCATTCCTTCATGCTGACAGAGGGAGACTTTCTAGGGAAGGCAAGCCATAGACCCACTTCAACTGATGTGTGGAGGATACATTAGCCAGTGAAGTGGTGCTAGAGATGTATCTAGAGTGTCCCACAAGCCTGTGAGCCAGTGGAAACTTTCTAACCTTTGGGCTTGAATAAACCCAAGGTTTATTAACTGTGGCCCAGGCAAAGACACACTAAAAGAAAACACAGCCAGCAGGTTAAGGATGATGCCAGACCTTGCTGTAAACGTCAATCTGGTGGAATAATGAGGTACTAAAGTGAATACCCCACACTGAAATGTCAACAGACTGGGTTTCAGTGAAGAGTAAAACATCCAAAAAGCCTTCAGTGTCATCAACGAGAAGTGCCCATATCCGTGAGGGTAAGTAGAGCTGTCACAATGCTGTCACAGCAAAGCCTCACAGACCAGTGGCAGTAACTACTGCGCTGGGAATGCTTCCTTCCCACAGTGCAGAGAGCTTCGATCAATGCCGATCTCGTGTTCAACACAGGGTCATTGTGAGGTTGGAAAGTTGTCGGGGTTTCATATGCTGCATGGAAGAATATGAGCAAGAAAGGAGTGGCCCAGATGACTGGGGGGCTTACTTCTACTGTTGTTTCTAGAATGACTTCAAAGAAGACAAAGAAGTTGTTTTCCACGGTTTCCATAGAGTTCAGATTATAGTCAGATGACCCCTCCACATCTGGATATATGTATGCTTGCGTGTGTGTGTGTGTGTGTGTGTGTGCTTGCATTTGTGTGTGTGCTTGCATGCAGGCAGAGGGAGCCTTGGGTGTCATCTTTCTCATGCAGGTTCTGGGGTTAAACTCAGTTCTTCATGCTTGTGGGTTATACCTCCAGCTCTTGAAGCTTAAATTGAAAAACAAAGTGCTTTGGTTGGCAGGATGCACCGTGTTGGTAAAATCATAAAATAAAGGCAACTTTGATCAAAGCTCATATAATAATGCTTCATGATGTAAAAAATGCCCCATCACTGTGGAGTTTCTAAACATGAGCACTGCTAAGTTGGGATGACCAGATCTATTGTCACAACAGTGACATTTCTTGGGAAGGAACTCATCTCTTTTCAGAGTGATTCTTCAGAGAGCCTTCGAGTACTCTTATTCTCATCCTCCTGTGTGAGAACCTGTCCAGCGCAGTCCCCAACCAGCAGGGAAGCAAAATGCAGGACAACCAGGTTCCTTCTCAAGGCAGTTTAATCAGGAGTTGCTTCTTTCCAGGCAGTGACCCCGACCCCTCCTGGGTTCGGGCTTATAAGCACTAGTGTATGCCAATCATTGAAAGCCACGTATCATCTCCCCATAGGTCCCTGGTTGGTCACCAGATCTAGCCAAACAATCATGCCATCTCCAAATAAGGAGTTGTTTACCGTGGAGAGCGCTCCGCTGTCGGGCTAGCTGTTACCATGGAGAGCACTCAGGCTAGCGACTACCATGGAGAGCGCCCGCTGTCGGGCTAGTGGTTACCATGGAGAGCGCTAAGAGCCCTCCGCTCTCAACAGGAACCCAAGACAGTATTGACTAAATGTGGAAACCAATAAAGTCATGACGTGATATGAAGTGGATAGCATAGGGATGGCCATGTCAAGGGCCCCAGTGCCTCGAGTCTATGGGAGTGGCAAAGCCATCCTCTGGTCCAAGTATGAGTGCTTAGAATGATTGACCAGTGTGTGTAAAGCCTAGTAACTTCAGCTTCCTCCTTTAGGATGACCAAAACCTGGAACTGTTTGTCTACATCCATTGTATTATTGATGATAGCTGATTGCTCCCTTATGCTGTATATAATAAACGCTGAGGTTTTTGGTTGCTTGGATAATCGGTGCTGTCCCGTCCAAGTGAGCAGAGCCCACCCAGTCCTGGCTTTTCTGTATCTGTGTCTGTGTGTCCTGGATGCCTTTCCTTTCTCCATTTCCTTGCCACCCTATTCAGGTTTCCAGGACCAAGCTGTGCGTGATGTGATGCATCTGAAATTCTTTGATGTGTTATTGGTTGCTAATATTTGTCTTCTCTCCCTCCCTATTTTGGCTGCCACAAAACTACTTAGTTGAAAATTTCTTTAAATCATTCGTTCAACAAATATGATTTTGAGGTTTGATGATAAGAGGACACAACCATAATGACAGGTAGAAGAGCAGCAACATTTATGTGTGTGTTTATAAAACAAAGTGACAGGCACAGCATGTGTGTCAAAACTCAAATTCACTAAAGCAGGTACCCAAATAGACTTTGTAGTCCAGGAATGTTTTCAAAAGAAAAATATTATCTAGGATCATCTCATAGGATATGTGGGGGTTACGGAGTAACTGGTGCTGCGGAGGTAAAAATATTAAGGAGACTCAGTAAATTGTATCTGACTTATATTTGAAAGTTAAACTTGGCCAACTTCAACCTTGTCATCCAGGATTTTTAGTATTTTGGAGACCTATGTCCTTACTTCTGGCCATATATCATCTGAACTCAAGTTTTAGCATCCCCGCAGTTCCAGAGGGGGTATAGGATCCCCGCAGTTCCAGAGGGGGTATAGCATCCCCGCAGTTCCAGAGAGGGTATAGGATCCCCGCAGAAGGGGTATAGCATCCCCGCAGTTCCAGAGGGGGTATAGGTTCCCCGCAGTTCCAGAGGGGGTATAGCATCCCCACAGTTCCAGAGGGGCTATAGGTTCCCCACAGTTCTAGAGGGGGTATAGATTCCCCGCAGTTCCAGAGGGGGTATAGGTTTCCCGCAGTTCCAGAGGGGGTATAGGTTCCCCGCAGTTCCAGAGGGGGTATAGGATCCCCGCAGTTCCAGAGGGGGTATAGGATCCCCACAGTTCCAGAGGGAGGGGGTGTAGGAGACAGGAAGATTTAGGTAATTAGTAAAGTCTTTTATTCTATAACAAGGAACCAAGAACAGTTGTAAAAGTTAGTATTGAATTACTAAATCGCATCACTCTTGTGGGAGTCAGTTTCCCCCATTCTACCATGGGGCTGCTGGGGATTGAACTCAGGTTGTCAGGCTTGATGGCAGGCACCTTTTCCCACTAAACTATCTATCCCATGAATACCCTAAACTAGAACTTAAAAAACAAAACAAAACAAAACAACCCCCCCCAAAAAAACCCAAAAAACAAAAACCAAAACCTTACGTATTCTGTATTATCTTCTCTTTTGTTATGAATTTAGAAGACAATATAAATCCCCCTTCTTTCTTTAGCTAAAGAAGAGAAGCAAAATGAATCTTAGAATCATGGTTAGAAGAACCACTGAGCACTGCATATGTATATCTCATCAATACAAAATGAATGATATGTACATACTGGTGACATTGAACTTCTGGCATCTCCTACCCTGTTTGTTCCTAAAGCAGACTCTAGTCTACCACAAATGATACCCTAAGCCCTAAGAAATGCTTCTGCAACTTCCTTGGAACTTGATGAGGGTCGTATAGTTCATTAAATACTGAAAATGAACGGCCAGGAATCAAGATAAGCTCTGTCTGTGTCTGTCTGTCTCTCTTTCTCTCTCTGTTTGTATGTAAAACAAGACAGAATTTTTCAAAATAATGGTAGTGAAGGAAAGCAAACATGAGGATTAAGCACATGAGATTAAATCTACAAGTGCCAAGTTGCAAGGATATTTAATTGCCAATCATTATGTGATTTTATTGATAACATTAAGAGCAAAGTGTTTTATGCATTTAATTCCTGATGGTATCTGCTATCCACATTCCATCAGTACTTTTTGATGGATTGGTTCCTTCAGCTGAGTTCTGTAAGAAATTTTATGGCTTCGTAAGTCAATGAGTTTCCCTAAAAGCTTCGAGAGTGTTTATTCCTTCTGTGTGTCTGGAATTGCCTCGAATTGTCCTGACAGTCACATGAAGTGGCTTTTAAAATTCATAATAGTGTATTTATACTGCTTGCAACCTCCACGTTTCCCTGCATGTTTCCATGCAGCACACTCTTGCTTTTCTTAAGAATCTTTCTCATTAGGTAGATTGCAAAAGCCAATACGAAATGCCAAAACCAAGTTTGTTACACAAGCGGTTTGGAAGGTCAGAATGATCTCCACACGAAGCATACCAGAAGTTAGCTCAAATTTTTATTTCCCCAAAAGTCTTTTCTTATGAAATCTGGTTTTCTTGTCTCCCTATGCTGTTCCCTGATGATCTGCTTTTATATTTCAAAATGTAACCAGGACAAAGTATTTTAGAGAATTCAGAGCATTTTATTTTTCTTTGAAATCTTGTAGAATTTCGTAAATGTTTCTTCCTAGAAGGGTATTTTGCATAGCATGATAGTTGCTGTTGAAAGACCTTGGTTTGAGCTGGAAATAAAATTAGGGATTGCTCAATCCAATCTTGGACACTGGGGAGAGGAAAGCTCTGAAATCTGAAATGTCCTGCTTAAAGGTCACAGGTCACAGGCTTGACAAAGGTCATAGGCTTCTGTTACTAACAGCTCTGCCTCTTCAGTTCTACACATCACACAGCAGCTCACAAAGCTTGTCATTTATCTCATCTGATACCATGACCACTTGAGGGAGAAACACAGATATTATCGATCACTTTTAGGTTTTCTTTCTTTTTTTTCTTTCTTTTTCTTTTTCTTTTTCTTTTTTTTTTTTTTTTTTTGAACAAGGGAAGAAATCGAGACCCAGAAACGGTTGCATTACCTAGCCTAATTCTGTTGTTCATTTATTCCACAAATAGTAATTGAACTCCTATGTCTGCCAGGCATTGTTCTAGTTTTGTTCTAAAAATGGACCGAGGTGCCGTTCTCAT
>JADRCD010202548.1:0-24152 GCA_019843815.1 Montemys delectorum | reverse complement strand
TTTTTTTTCCTACATCTTTGTTAATCAATTAAAATAGATGAGTTTTCTGATGGATTCATTAATTCTTCTTTACTGTGACGAGATAAACCTTTTAAAGAATTTAGCCTGCAAAGAAGGCAGAACATTTTAAATGCAACAATAAAAAGAGGGCTTCAGAGAGTTGTATAATTTTATGTGCTCAGGAGAATGGGGGAGGCAGGAGTGTATGTTCCTCCCCTCTCCAGCTTTGAGATTTACGATTGGCGTGTTACAATAATAATGATTGAATGTTGCTGTAAGGTATATTTATGCTTGATTTCATGGCTATCATGTGACAGCTTTAACTTGTGAGATGTAGAAAAGTTCTTACAAGAATCTCCAGAAGATCCTGTGATCCGCATGGAGGTATTCAGGAGACAGAAAAATAAAATTGAAGGAACCTGCTGTCCAATCTGTTTCATTAAATATGAAAATTAAAATGTCTTACAAAATACCTTCTCTTCCTCTCGCCTCCCAACAAACAAAAGCTTTGGTAGGCAGCCTGAAATCGCTCATCAAGGAAAAAGACCAGACTCAGTTTTAAATGGCCTCTTCTGAATGAAGCAATTAATGCTAAAAGGAGCATGTTGTCTCCTCGGCATTTGTAAGGTATGACATTCATTGTGCTTGCTGGCACTCGATCAAACATCTCCTTGGCCAAAGCAAGGAGGAAAATGGCTAGCCACATAAGCTATTGACCTTGGCTAATCAGTAGGATTTGGCAGCTTCGCTGTACAAGGGGGTTTGTGGACTGGGAACACCATCCCCCAGGCTGACATCTCCTTTTGTAAAGCAGAGATGTCCTTCTTGTGATTGTTTAGGTTTTGAGATTCATTAGAATAACCCAATGTGGCACTGTCTTGACTTGTGTAGATTCGTTCTGATTATTCTGCCTTGTCCTTAGAATTTGAACCTCTCAAAGATACCACTCACTCACCGACCTGAAATACTCATTAATACATGGGCTAGCATGTGCCTTCATACTGGAGACAGAGTCGGAAGGATCTTCAATGAATACAGGGATGAGGAGATAAAGGGACAAAGAGCTGTGTGTAAAAAGACTCCAATGGGGGGGGGGGAGATATTCCTGATGACAGCATGCATGAAGGTTGAGAAGAAAGGTACCTGCAGTGTGCAGTGGAAGCTGGAAGAGGTTTAAAACATCTCTTGTGCTGATATATGCAGGAGCAGCATGCATACTGTACTGCCTGGGCCCTAAGAGTGGGGAGCACAGGAGACAAGGCTAGAGTCTGGATTATCATATAAAGCACTGTCTCTCTTGTTGCAAGTGTATACATTAATTTTATTTTGCCTACTTCCCATGCCTTTCCTCTAGTCCTTTTATTGACTCTTTGAATGTACTAATACTTGTGGCAGCATAAGGCACATCAGGAAAATGTTGCATGCACATATGTCATTTCAGAGCAGTGCTAAAATTAGTGCTTTATATCTCTTCCCCCATGACACCAAACCTTGGAAGCCTTTCCCCATTCAGTTCTGTAAGGTCACAATAGGCATGGGATTAGAGAGATGCTTCTTGAATGCACAAATGGTGGCAGAGACTAGGCCTGCCTTTGTAAAGAATGGAGCACATTAAGGAAAACATCATTCTTTCTTTTATTAGCTTGAAAGTGGAATAATAATCAGAATAATGGTAGATCTTGCAATAAGAGTCTTGGTGATTCACTTTAACATTCACCAACATCTTTAAGTTCCTGTCCTGTCCAGTTTGAATCTTTACTAATATTTTTTGTTTTCCAGTCTTGTATACAGTTGTAGGTTTTATTCATTTAATTAATTTCTAGGCAACCACCTAAAGAGATGGAATGTGTGATATTCCTACTATTTTCTTTTTTTATTAGATATTTTCTTTATTTACATGTAAATTTTTCCTTTCCCAGGTTCCCCTCCAAAAAACAAACAAACAAAACCAACAAGAACAAACTCCTTTTGCCTCCCCCCTCCCCATGCCTGCCACCCCACCCTCTCCCACTTATTGGCCCTGGCATTCCCCTACACTGGGGCACAAAACCTTCACAAGGCCAAGGTCCTTTCCTCCTATTGATGATCGAATTTTCAATCCTCTACTATACACATGCTGCCAGAACATTCAGTCCCACCCTGTATAGTCCTTGATTGGTGGTTGGGTCCCTGGGAGCTCTGAGGGTACTAGTTAGTAATTGTTGTTCATCCTAAGGGGCTGCAAACCCTTCAGCTCCATAGAACCTTTCTCTAACTCCTTCATTGGGGGACTGTGTACTCAGTTCAATGAATGGCTGTGAGCCTCTACATCTGTATTAGTCAGATTGGCTAGGATAAAAGACTCAGGTGACAGCAGATGCTGGAGAGGTTGTGGAGAAAGAGGAACACTACTTCACTACTGGTGGGATTGCAAACTGGTACAACCACTCTGGAAATCAGTGTGGCAGTTCCTCCGGAAATTGGACATAGTTCTACCAGAGGACCCAGCCATACCACTCCTGGGCATATACCCAGAAGATGCTCCATCATGTAATAAGGACACATGCTCCACCATGTTCATAGCAGCATTATTTATAATAGCCAGAAACTGGAAACAACCCAGATGTCCCTCAACAGAGGAATGGATACAGAAAGTGTGGTACATCTACACAATGGAGTACTATTCAGCTATTAAAAACAATGAATTTATGATATTCCTACTATTTTCAATGTTTCCTTCAGGATGATGTGGCATAAGGAGGGGTATTCTGTGCTGTGGACACACAAAATGGGGTTCAGCTCTAAGATAGCCATGTAATGTGAGTCCTGGTGTCAGTTTGCTTAGGTGTCAAGTGAGGATAATAGTTCCAGTTGACCTGACTTATATTTTAGGAAATCAAAAGAAATGGTCTCATTGAAATTGTACATTGAACTATAAAATTCCATATAAACAAAGGTGCTTATTATTCCCTGAGCCTTGGGCCTGTGAGAACATAAGATCTTCTTCCAGGCTTGTTTATTTATACTTGGTTAATTCCTCTTCCTCTCCCCACCCCTTATGAGGTTCACAAAGGTACAGGAATGGCAAGGAAATAAAAAGGTGCAGCTTTTATGTAAACAATCCCCCCCCCCATATTTACTCTTTGGTCTTTCTATTTATGTGTCTTCTTAGTCACCAGGCCTAAAGGAGGGAGCACCACTGAAATCAGTGTGAGGAACCTGGGAGCTTAAGGTCTTTGGATCTCAGATATGGCCATTCTTCTGGGCAAACTTTCATTAAAGCCTTATGGTGTGAGCAGTTTTATTACCTGCTCAGAAAATGATGTCATGGGCCTTTAAATTCTCTGTTTCTACCAAGAAATTTTGTTTTATTTTTAAATATCCTTAATGCTCAAAAAAATTATCCCTGCAAATCACCCTGATAGCATTCCATCTCTGTTGTCTCAAATCAGATCAACTTTCCTGACAAAGCGCAAGGTGGATTTCTCTCTGCCAGCTCGGTGGCATTGCTGATGCCCGAAAGAGAGCTGGCTGTTTCCCTTGGTTCATAGCGTCATTATACATTAATACAAGTTCTAGAAGCAGGGCTTTGCTGGCAGTTTTGTTTTGCAGAATGATGCATTGGACAGTGGGAAGTCCATTTTGGGCTATGAGCTGCTGACACTGGGAAAACTCTTTGTTCCAGATATAATAAGTCAATTTGACTCAGATGGCATGTGAGGAGTGGAGCTAGACTGGTGGAAAGCAGCATGACTTTCTAGTATTGAAAACGCAGATTTCCCATGGAACTTGAAAGTTGTGCTTTTAGGTTTAATAGAGGAAATCTGGTCAACAAATCAGAGACGAGACAAATCTCCTATCCCTTACTACTTGTTCGCTGGAGGACAGGAAGGCTGATCCCTGGCTATTATACAAGAGAACATGTCAATATCAATCTGTGTGTTAAGAGAATTAAATAGAAAGTTTTTATGTATCTGATTTTTTTTTTTTGATTCTATAGCAATTTCACAATGAGAAGTATGCAAGCATGCTTTCTAGAGGCATCCATGTGCCAGATGTTGATTTCCATTATTTTCTAGCACTCTGGTCTTAGTGAACTTGCTTAACTCACTGAGCTTCGTTATCCTTATCTGTCACACAGAAACTGAAATACCAAAATTACAGACAGATGAGTGCTTACACATACATCTGAACTTGCTGCCTAGAGTATGTTGTGCACTCTGTAACTTGATGTTATTGGGTATCATTTGATTCCTGACAAACCATTGTGAAATAGTGGGTAGCCAGAAGAACAGATAATGGAAGTATGTTACTGCACTGTACAGGAGGGAATCTTAAGTCTAAACACATAATAGAGACTCACATCCAGCAGGAATATTTTCTTCTGTGCTTGGAGCCTGTAACTTCTGCTGGTACAAAAGTACATCTTGAACTTGACCCAAAGGGATATCTTCTCGTAGATTTCATGCTGTTGACGTTGGAATGTTTGCTACTTCTGATTCTACAAAGTTCACAGCTCACAAATCATACTCTATGGAAGTCATCTGAGATAGCTTTGAACTGGGGAGAAGCAATGTGGGAAACTCAAAGCAGAGAATGGATTGCCATAGGAAGGTGTTTTCAGTAAGTGCCGAAGGTGTTGTCGGCACAAACCCATGGCTGAGATTCCTTACTATTAGAAGGAAACCAGGGACCTAGAGTTCAGTGTATGAGAACAGGAGAAATTGGAGCAGTCATCTGGGCAAATACATATGCTAGCAACCAAAAGGCATGATAAAACTTGAATTCTCACTATAGCTGTATACTGTCTGAAGTAGACTATACCATTGTTCAGCCTGGCCAAGGAGCTGGGTCTTTTATTGCCTGGTTAGGAAGCATCACTTTTACTGATTGATATTGTACAAAGATTTGCCATGAACACATAAGATCATTGATCTCAAAACCAAAAAGCAGATAAAATACTGATCATCGTGTTTGTAATCCCCAAGAAAGGAGTCTGGCCTTTAAAAACAGTGAGGAGATTAAGAGAAAATCAAGCTGTCCTCTAGTTACAGAACCTGAGGGGAGGAACTCTTTATGTAGAACCACAACAGGCAGATGCTATAGAAGAAGAAAGATGGAATGTGTATCCAGAGCATGGATACCCAGCTCATGATCCATGGGATTATATATATACCCCAACACAAAATTAGAAACTTACTTAAAACATGAGGAAAAAATTTTCCTAACTGAAAAATTTTTGATGTGGTTCTTGAAGGTGAACTTTGTAAATGTCAATAGTGCATTACAATCACACAAAATGAGTTCACACATGTTCTCAGTATTTACAGGTATACACACCTTCAATTTACCTAGACTTGCTATAATTCAGCAAAGGAGAACTAGCATGATCTGAGGTCACATGTACTTGTGTTGACTCCTTGGAAGAAACACAGTAATAGTCAGTAACATTTGCTTCACAACCATGCTTCATTTATGACATTGCTTTCAGGACCACCTATATTTATGAGAATGAAGCAAGCAACGTAGAGTAAAAATGAACTTCCAATCCCAGTGAGTCCTATGCAAATCCACTGAGAACCATAACTTGACTGACATATATTCTGAGGTTTTACTTTCTCAAATGTGATATCAAATGCCCCACTAATTAGTGTTGTGCACTTTTTTATTATTCACAATAAAAACATGTAAATATCAGTGAAGCTTTACTACTTTAATGAAGTCATTTTGTTTATGAATGTTCACAAACTTAGGACCTGCTCAATGATTTCAGAATACTCTCTGAACAGATTCTGTATCTGAGGACATTTAGCTTATCAGTATTGGCAGACATCATAAAAATTATATTTTGTATAGGCATACTAATTAATTAAATTTTTGATCAACAAATTTTGTTAGTTTTTGTGTATTGAATGAATGCTCCTACTATTTGTTGTCCTGTGTGCCAAAAGATAGGACCTTGTAGCCTGGAGAAGATCATTTCCTCACAAGAAAGGGAGAGTGTATATTATCCGTGTTGCTTCAGCTTCAGAAATTCTCTAAGTGATACAGTGCTAGTGTAAGTGAGCCCACAGTGATTCAATCTGCTCTCTTCTCTTTCATCCATTCTCCTAAGCTACAGCACAACATGGAAGGCAAGCTGGCACACTCACTAGGACCATCCTTTGGATTGCAGTAGTTCTTATCTCACAAAGTAAACATCTTCAGGGCATCTGTATCATTGGGATGTTGTAAGATTTGTTCATGAAAATATCATAAAAATTTTAAATAGATCTTGCAAAATTTCAATTGAGTCAGAGGAAGAAAATTCCCAAGGAGTCATGTATTCTTGGTGAGTTGTATTCCTGAGGTCATTTGGCTGACTAATCTTTGTGCATCTCTCTGGGAGATCAGCTACCATGGTGTGTGAATGGAATCCTGTGCTAGAGTCCTTGGCCTTCTATAAGGACAAACTGAAGAGAGAGGAAGGAGGTTGTCTTATAGGATAGGATGGAACGTTAGAAACTGGGTAGAAAAGTTTATCAGATTTGGTAAATTAAAATATTATACATCCCATTAAATATAAATTCAAGTTAAAAATACCATATCTCTTAAAATTAGTATGTCCCAACTAACTATATTTTATTGCAAATTCAAATTTATCTGAGTCTTCTATATTTTATTTGGTAACCAAGGATATATGGGATAGAACATGCTAATAAACTATATTTTGAAAAATAGCTGATAGCTTTCACGGTGCCCCCACATCCCTTGACTTATTTTTCAGTGACTCAGTGATAGAAGCACTGTTCTCAGCTATAGAACAGCTGGTAAGGTGAAAGTTGTCATGGGACTAAACTAAGGATGTGATGACTGTTGCTGTGGGCACCAAAGCACAGAAATTGTTTTAATTTTGTATTTTGAAATTTGATAGCTTTACATTTATCATATACATTGCAGAGAGCAAGTACTGGCATGACCTTCTTTGGCTTTTCCTAATGTTAGCATCTTGCACCTTACATACTAATGGTAAGAACTAAGAAATTGGCTTCATCTATTAAGGCTAACTGCAATTCACACTTGATTCATATTTCATCAATTATTAGGCAAATGCTCTTTACTTCTCATTCAGCCTTTTATACTGCCTTTTGTTTCCCCACCTCCTGCTACAGGAGCAGTCCAACATTTCATCCTATTTCTCCATTGAGCTTTATGATGAGGACCCAGAAGTCATTTGGCAGAATGTCATACAACTTGGCTTGCTTCCTGCTCTATCATGTTTATGTTCAAGGTATTGTGAAGGACATGAGATCTGCCCTTCTCAGGATATGTGTTGAGGTCTAATGGTGATATTAATCTTAATGGCCTGGTTAGGATGTCTTTCACTGGACGTTGTTACTGTAAATTATTCTTTTCCCCCTTTGTTTATAAAGGGGAGAAATAAAAATTTTCAGATGAGAAAATGAGGGTACAAAAATGTCTTGTCTTTGCATAAACCTTTATTTATTCAAGTACTTAAATCCTCAGATACAATAAAAATTTACCTTCTAGTCATCTTGTTCAACACTATTATTATTATTATTATTATTATTATTATTATCATCATGATAATCATGTCAATTTTATTTTCCTCTTTTTTCTGTGTTTATCAATTAGATTTTTTTGGTTTTTCCTTTTGTTGTTGTTGTTGTTGTTCTGAAGAAACCACTGTTTTAGCCCTTATTTAAATTAAGTTATTTTAGTTCCAAGTGTTTTGTTCTCCAACTAACACACATATGAAGGGGCATTTTATCTACAATAAATGTATGAATGTGTCAAGTCTCTGAAGGGACACAATTAAGATAATAAACTTCCCTGGTATTGACTGAATACTTGCTCCTATATGGGGCATTCTGGACCAGAGAGATCTACAAATTATCCCAGAAGACCAAGAAATCAAAGAGAAACATTGGAGGTATACACTACGAGAATCATAGTAAAATTTTCAACTAAATTTGAACTGATAATGATTCCGTTGTTGATTGTTGCTGTGTGGTGTGTCAGGATGCATCTTTGGGCCCCTTGTAGCACTCTCAAGTCTTGTGTAAAGCACCCCCAATTAGGTGATCATGGTGAATGTGTGGACCATGTCGGGTTTGAGTTCACAGTCCTTTTTCTTGGGATGAACAGAGAGTAGAAGGGAATGGTTCAAGATACTCTCTCTGCTGCTTTAAGGGCCTGTGATACCTTTTCATCTGGGAGCAATTATGAGGTTTCAGTGAATTTAAATGTTTCCCCTTGTTAATGACATGAGAAATAACATGTATATAGGCATTTCATCAACCTGCAGTCTGGGTTCTAGCTTTTTTTTTTTTTTAAACTGGTTCAGATAATCTTAGTTACACAAATATCATTAGTGCAAAATGAAATGTCATGGTAAAACACACACATACACACAGGTATGAATACATGCACACAAATGTGCATGTACACTCTGAATAATGAAACTAAATAATAGCATTAAAAAGACTCGTAAAGTTCTTGGAAATTCTTGGGGTTCAAGTACAAATAAATGGCATGTTTCTTTATTAAGAAACAATCTACCGATTAGTATGTGGACTATTTAGGATATACCCCTAATGCTGATAAACCATACTAACTTCATTACACTAACACCATAAAAATCTATCAAAGGGTCTAATTCTAGCTACAGTAGTCTTTTAATGGGGTTAGGGCTTGTATCCTGCATTTAAGCACTACCATTAAATGGCCCCAGCTGTCATTTATATTCTGATATAATGCCGACAGTGACTTGAGTTTGAGGGAAGGATTTTGATTCAGGAGGAGTCTGCATTTGAGAGAAGAGGACATTGAGATTGAGTGGCATGCACCACTTTAGTAAGGATGCTGAATATTGAGCAGAGGATTTGAAGCTCCAGTGGACTGAATGTGTCTGATCCTGGAGGGTTTCCATCTTAGTTTTTGCCACTTCTGTCGTTGCTGCGATTCCTGAAATGCTCCACATCTGCAAGCAGAGTAACCATATACCCCATGTTGCCCAAGTCTTCCAGATTCTTCACTTTGTTACAGTGCAACACTTAAAGTGTGATATTTCTCCATTCTCAAAAATGCCCTAACCTCAGCTAGTTTTTTTTATGTGTGTTTTGTTGTTGTTGTTGTTGTTGTTTTGTTTGTTTTGGTTTGGTTTTTGTGGTAGCTGAGGAGGAGGATCTCAAGGTCAGGGAACCCCAACACAATCTTACCCCTGAAGGTGACGAAAGAGCAATTGTTGGTAAGTCATGTCAATGCTATAAAAGATTGCATTTAAAGTTCAGTGCTTTCTACTGAGAAATTTCATGTGTGTGGTGGTGCATGTATATATTTTTATTTTTCAGTGATCTAGAGATCTCTTATAGCACAATTGCAAATTATTGTAATTTGATTCTAACTAAATATATGTGTAGCAAATAGAGGTCTCCTGTTTACAAATTATTTTCTTCCTGTGTAAAAAATATATGTACACATTCCCAGTGGTCCACAGTGACCACAGTGACAAATTTGTGCAAAATTTGTACCAAAGGATAATCTTTAATATTAGAGTTGAGAGGTATCAGCTGAAGTTTTTATTTTGAAGAAAATGAGGTGTCATATTTGGGATATAATGATTCTCACAAACAGAACAAAGTCCTTATAATTATAATGTACTTGATGATTGTATTTTCTCTTTCAAACTTCATGTAAGTGTGAATTAACTCTACTGTAGTGAATGATCTGAAAATGAAGGTCTGGAGTAGAGGAGAGAGGTCTGGCACCTCTGAGGTGGTTCACTTTCAGATCACTCACATGGCTCTTAAGAGTGTTCTGTATCGTCTCCAAGTCTAACAGTAAGAAAGCTCTTAAAAAAAATAGGTCAGTGTTGTGCATGTCTCTTCTTTTCCCTGCTCTGGGCCATGGTGCTGGCCATGACATCCATGAGTAGAAGAGAAGAGAGTGCATAGCAATGCCATAATATCACCCAAGAAGCTTGCACACTGTGGAGAGTAAACCGGGAGCTACTCAATGTTCAGTGCAAGCCATTCAATGAGATACTGTTGTGTTGTGACTACATTTGTGACTTGGGACAAGTTTCCTTCTCTGCTTTAACTTCCATTTCTCCAAGTTCATCACGGAATTTAAATCATCCGTTCCATGGTTCTCCGTGGTCCTGATGGGCTTCTGAGGAGAGTGAATTCCAAACTGGTATTCTGGAGCCACCCAGTCTAACGCAGGCTTTACTTTGCTCTGGGAGTAAACCCAAAGAAAAGGTCAATTTTGCAGACATCTTGAGGTTGTGTTCCAACGTCCTCATTAAATAACTGAAGTCCAGACTGGCGGGCCCAGGGGAATATTCAATCAAGTCAAAAAAGGCCAACTCATTACTGGAACTCCATCATCAGACCTGTAAACACAAGCATTTATTTGTGGACGTTATGCGAAAGTGTGTTCACTTGTAATACTCTCTCCCATACAAGTTCCACTTGTCAAATGTGTATGACCCTTCTGATAATTCAAGAGAGTGGAGAGAGCAAGACGAAAGGAAAGAGAGAAAATTACAACTGTAAACAGACTCTGGACAGCGAAGGATCAAAACAGCCTCTGGCTTGACTGGATGAGTCAGAGCTACAGTCAGACCACAAATAGAAGCGTAGCTTTTCTGCTGAAGGGCAGTCTCCCTTTCTGGAGAGGAAACCCAGCTCTGACTGGAGATAGTAGTTTTTGCAGACTTCAAAGCGTCTCAGGCAACTGAACAGACAAGAGAAAGGGCTGGTAAACAATGTTCCAGGTGCTTCTCCGGAGAACCAGTCACACAGCTCTGATTTGACAATGTATAGACATACTTTCATCTGGAGCCAAAAGCTGGTGGTTTGTTTGTATGCGTGGTATTTTTTTTTTTTTTTTTTTTTTTTTTTGCTGCTGATTCTCTCTATAGTATCCCTCTCTTCTAGTCTGTGCATCTAATTTCATCTTAAGTAGTGCAAGTTGTTCCTCCGGGCTGACATGCCAGGGCACAGAGAGATAATGGCGAAGAACCATCTAAGGAGGTAGGAGAAAGGCAAGGGCACATGTTTTGAAACGTAAGTGGAAGGCCATGCTTTAAACAGGACAAGTTTGAGACTGACTGGGTGTGGCAGAACAGAGGAGCATTCTAGTGGTTCCTACTAGGCAGTGAGGCCAGTTGGAAGAGAAGCCTTCTGAATTTAGACTTTAGCACTGAGTCTGAGTTTAGCTTAAAATTTAGTATACATGTGAGGAAGAAGAACATGGAAAATTGGGATGAGTGAATGGGACTGGGTGTGTGGGGGACTGATTGCAATTAAAGGTCTGGACCCTATCCTGTACTCCATGGAAACAGGGAGGCAAGAAGCAGAGACTATGGAAAGATGTGAACTCCAACCATGGGGAGGAAGGAGGAAGTAAAGCAAGATGAACTACAACTGTTGTCATTTGGATGCTTGTCCAGCACAACCTAAGCCCCCTGAACTTAGAGAGCACATAGGATATCAATGGAGGGTATCAATATAAAAACTTTTCGCCACTACATGTTTTGGTGTGTGTTAAGGTCATTGAGCTAAGTAGATGGGACCCGGAAAACTATAGCCAGGTGATTGATAATGGCAAAAGCAGATTTTCCACTTGATAGACAGAGGGAACAGGCAGTGAGGGAAAAGTTATCCACACAATGTGTTTGCCATTGGAGGTTTTGATTGTCACAGGTTCACTACTCGGCCCACATTTCCTTTCAAACCTACGCTAGTTGCTTTTCTAATTGCTGTGATAAAATTACCAGATAAAGTGACCTACGGAGGAAGGATGTATTTAGATCTATAGTTCCAGAATCTACAGGCCATGGTGGAGGGGTAGGTGCAGGAGGCAAAGGGGCACATTACATCTGCAATCAGGAAGCAGGTGTAATGAAAGCTGTCCAGCCCCTCTTTCTCTTTTCATTCACATTGAAACCCCAGCCCATAGAATTGTACCTTCCACTTTCTGGGTGTCTTTTTCTACTTCAGTGAACCAAATCTAGACTTATTTAAAGGACTGTTTCCATGCCGACTCTAGTTCTGGTCAAATTGACAGTTGGTATTAACCATCACACAGCTCTGATGTCCTTCTGACTCTTGGCCCTTGGAAGACAGGGATCCCCACAAAGCTGAGCTTCTGTCAGGCAGCTGTGCCCTGACTTCCTATCTGAGGGTGGGTGAATCACCTGTTCCCACTGGGTCCTGCATTCCTCCTGTATGAAATGAGTATGGTACAATAGTCTAGCTGTGTGTCTGGAACAAGAAGCACCTGTTGCAAGCGCTCTCTTTAATAAGCAAACAAGCAAAGGCAGCTAATTAATCCCTTCTGTCATCAGGCATGTCTTACACATGGGGTAATAAATGATACATTAAATGACATATAGTGCTCGAAAGGCCATAGAGTAATGTGTGGGCTAGTCCAGATGCAAAGCTCAGCCGCCTCACTTTTGGCACCGTTCGGTCTACTGCAAGCACGTGACACCAATGTCTAGAAGTAAACAAAGAAATGTACTCACCTTCCCATGATTTCTCTTTTTAATTATTTTTATTTATGTACATATCGAGGTGGGTGTACTACATGCATGCAAGTGCCTATTGAGATCAGAAGTGAGCATCAGATCCCTGGGATCTAGAGGCAGAGGCAGAGCTGTCTAAAGTGGTTTCTGGGAACTGAATTCAGATCCTCTGGAAAAGCAGTGAGTTTTCCTAAGCCCTGAGGATTCTCTTCATCCCTGCTCTAAGTTTTATTGAACACACCGTGCTTTCATTCTTTCTTCTACATAAAGCCAGACCAACAGCAAGGGAATCATTTTAATGGGGTCACTGCAACATTTTAGTAGTTGGCTTCATTCTGTTAAAAACCACTTCCTTTCATTGGGATGCATGCAGCTGTCGAGCTTCCTTATGTGGGCAGAACCTCATGGCCAGCTGCAGGAGGTTATGCACTTGGATGCAGTAAGCCAACAGACAAAGAAGCTCCACATTCTTTTCCTAAAATGTGGAGTCTCTCTGGCCATTCAGTGACAAGAGTTCTGGGCCAAAAGGGACCCTGAGCTGAGGTATATTATCACCCTGAGCTCATACAATCCAATAGCTATCCAGAGGTTTTAATGATTTTCTTGAATTAAGATATCACTTCAGGATCCTGGACCTGGAGTTGTCCGTTTTCTCATGATATCTCCAGATGCTTGTTCTGTAATTAACAAGTATTCAACATGGCTGAAGCTAAGTCCATGTTACCATCCCCAGGTCCCACTCTTTCCTTTGAGACCCACTCCCTCCAACCAGCTAAAATCTGTTCTTTTACATCCATTTCTTTAGTTTTTCAATTAGTAAGTTCTGATCATGCTCCCTCTAAAGTGTTTCTGTACCCATTCTCCTTTCTGTGCACTTTCCCTTTTCTACAGTCAAGTCTACTGTACCGCCCTGGTCTAGGTGGCTAACCCTTGGTGATCACAGCTGCCCATAATGGTTCTAAATAGGATGCATTTTCCAAACCTACCAACCATGGAACTTTTTTTTTCACTCCCAGGGCACTTTCTGGGAAGTACTGGTCCAGCGTTTCCAGATGAATTGTTGTCCCCTCTCACTGTGACATCTGTCCACCCCTCTTTGTCACTAAGCTTGTTATTTCCTCGGCTTAGAATGTCCTTCTCCCTGGCTCCTGCCATTGGGAAAGCCTACGCTGTCTCACGGCTCAGTTCAAATGTTCCTTATTCTCTGAAGCTGCCTTTGATCTCACGACCTGGCATGACCCCTGCGCTTTTGGAGGACCATGTACATGATACTATTATAATATATAATAGCATATACTATGTAAAATACATCATCTAAAAGTGCTATACCGTAACACGAGTCTATAACATATTTAGTAATTTATACATAAATTGCAGAAAATATTTACTGTAATTTTAAAATTACATGCTGGTTGTGTGTATTTGAGTCTATCTGCCAACAATTCTAAGGTCTCCTAAGAGATGGGAGCTATGTATTTCTCTTCCCTGTGAACCCAGGGTCTGGCATGTTGACTGTCTCTTTCACATCCTTACAACATGGAATAATTTAGACTGAAGCCCGATGACCTCACTACAAATGAAGCCACCTATAGATCTACACAAGGTGCCTAGCCCTCTTTATCTTTGCTACTACTGCCTGGGAAACATGGGAAAAAAGGAAGCATGGTGACATACGATAACACTGGAAGACAAAGACAGATGCCAACATCTCTACAGTCATAGTTCAGGAGTCTCTTGAGAGAGGGCTTTTTGGGAAAGGGGAACTTGTAAAGAGAGCTTTCCTAATAATCCACAGCCTATATCACCAAGCAGCTTTCTGTGTGAGGCATTGCACTGAGACCTGTGGGGATGGGTGGGTCCTCTGGGGGCCTCTAGCAGGCTGTTAGACTTGCCAGCATCCTTTCTATTGAGATTTTGGGGATGGATAACAGCAGCAAATGAACGTTTAAGGATGAGAACTTGTCAGAATGTGAAGGCAAAGGAGGAGCTAGAGATGAGGAACTGGCAGGAACCAGAGGGAGCAGAACTGCAGTGAAGCAGGATGTGGGTACACCTTCACTTCTCCTTTCTGGCTGGCTGCTGGAATTTTTCTTGCCAGAGGCCAGTGTTCTCAGTCCTCCAGTGATTTGGAAAGCTGTGTCAGGAAAGTGACTAGCTCTGAGTGTCATGTGTAGTGAGATTTACACGTACCATACCACTTTCCCTTAAACCGCCATCTCTGAGGTCAAGATTTGAATAGTACATTGTCACTTGGATGGGCCACTTTTGACAAATTCTGCCTCAAGTCATTTTGCAGACCTGGTGAAACTATAGATAAATAGGGAACATCTTAGGAAATAGTCACCCTTTGGAGCAATATTCCTTTTCAAGTCTATATTTCAATGGAGAGATTCCCTTGAAGGAAAAAAAATCTTGTTTGTTTTAACAAGCAAGTACAAGATTCCTCTCTTATGTTTTATGCCTTTCTACTAAGGAACATTCCAGGCCTTTCTTCCTTTTACCTCTAGTAAGATAGCACACTGCTTCTCTGACAGGCCCCATTTGCATTACAGCACTGGACTACACAACTGATATACCCTTTAAATACACTTGGGAAAGTGTCTTCCAACATCTTAAAATAACCATGTAACTCTTCAGTTTGGGGACAGTCCATGAATTCCCCATCTGTGCGATAATAACACTTCCCTGAATACTCTCCTGCGGAATTTATGGAGTGTTTTTTGTTTGTTTGTTTATTAACTTATTTAATTTCAAAAACAGTATTCAGTCACTCAGCCATCTTTGACGAGGGTCTAGCAAATACCAACTACTGGGGTAGGGACACAGATGAAATTCTGAACAAAGTGGATTAAGCCAGCAATATTACAGGACTGAGGATCTCCAGGACAGACTTGCTATCTTCATTTATACCTATTTCAGAGACAGACTGACTAATGATCGATTCATTATTTTCAAAGAGCCAGAACTCAAACCCAGGCTCCCCTTTTCCAACAGAGACTCTCTTTGCATAGCTGTCTCTTTGCAAAATCTCTGAGAAACTCCTCTGAGTTCACTGATCAAATGACCTAATGCCAATTCAAATGTCAATGGAGCAGACTGAGAAGTATGTAAAAATCCAGGAAATGACAGTAAAAGTCATCTTGATAAGTGTTACAAATGTGTGCAGGGGCAAGGGGGGTGGTGTAAGGAGAGGCCCAAACGTAAATGGTGAACAACAGCAGCAGCTATATGACAGTAGACCCCAGAAAGGTATTTTTAAGCTGTACAAAGCACTGCTTGACATGAGCATCCAGGTTCAACTGAGAACAGAACTCCTTGTTGATTGGCTGTGCTAGAGCCAGGTGTGGACTAGCTAGGGCTTCAACTCAAAACAAATGGTCAGCAGGGCACTCACAGAATGGTAGACAGGCATGACGTGGACAGAGATGCTGATGGAGTGAGGGTATCCTCCTTCATGCCTACCACAGCATGTGCTATTGCTCCTATTAAGTCCTATATCAAGGACAGGCTGTGTGTGTGTGTGTGTGTGTGTGTGTGTGTGTGTGTGTGTGTGCACATGGGCATGTGGAAAGAGGGAGAGAGAGAGAGAGAGAGAGAGAGAGAGAGAGAGAGAGAGAGAGAGGGGACAGGGCCGGAAACTCTTGTGCATCCAGGGAGTACAGTGAGGTGCTGCTCATACTTGGTATCAGAGCCCTATGTAGTTAGTAACATGAAGTTGAAGGCACTTGGATTTTAAGGTGAGATAGCTACTCTAATAAGTAGTCAACTGACTTCGGAGGATTAGCAAAGTAGACTTTTGTTCCTCATTCACTTCTCAATACAATCCGTGTGGGAGGGGCTAAACCTTCAGGGAGCCACTAGAAGCCTAGGGATCTTTCATCATTGGCTTTGCTACTCATCTCTTTCTTTCTATGTTATACTCAGCTAGTAATGTAAAAAATAATCATTGTGCACATATAGAGAGTTTAAAGGTAAGGTCTAGAGGTTTCCTGTGTTATCTCTGGTCTTCCTTGGCGACAACCTAGTCATGGCCATAGTTAACTACAAGGCATCCTGGGAAAGCATATACTGTTTAACAAACTGTCTCTTTCATGGCCTGAAGTATGCAGAACCAGGAGATGGAGAGAATGGGGACATTGTGCACATGTGGCAGGACATGACAGGACTTGCTCAAAGGCTTCCAGAAGCCTCTCCAAGCAGATGAGGCACAGGACCAACAAGTCAGAGAGGCTTCTAGATGAGCAGTACCTTCTGGTCAAATACTTGGAAAAGGAATTATAATGAATAATTATAATTAAAAATTGTACTTATATTTTTAAAAATCTATTCCAACCACAAGAAAATGGACAAGAGGGCATCCTAGCTCTGATCTTAAAATAATAGCAAATAGAAGCTCAGCCACACAGACAATTTCCGTTTCAGTGAGTACCATGTGGTTTACTTATGCTAACAACCAAAGCTCCGAGCAGACCCTCACGATAACCCTAGAACAACAACATGGCAGAAAATTATCACTCCCATTTTAGAAGTGGAAAAACCTATGTGGACAGAGGTTACCCAGGGCTACACAGTAAATGAGACAAATTAGCAACTCAAACCCACACTGTGTCTTTCCACAATTACACAGATTCTCCCCCAACACAGAGATGTTGACCACACTTCAGGAAGTTGACTTAGTTCCAGCTCTGGACAACAGACCAGAAATCCAGCGACATTTCCCTTAATCACCGCCCTTCTGTCTGCCTGACTGTTAGCATCAGTGGCGCTCCTCCGCCTTCGGAGAGCAAGTACATGGTAGCTGTCATGCAGTGTGTGCAGCATCTGACAGCCCTAATATCACTGTTTGTATTATCAGACAATTACCAGCCACGCTCGTATTCATAATTTGACTAACAACTCGCGACAATGATTATTTTTTCCTTTTCTGGCAAAACAAATATAGAAGCATTTTCTTCTGAGCATCAGCGCTGATGCTTTTTGGCATTCTATCAGCTAAAGGATTTTTTTTTTCAAAAAAAAATGTTAGTCGTACTCCCCCACATCTCACTAACTTTACAGTCCCCCATGGCATCTGTGTGCAGTGAACTGAGCTGTTGAGACTAAATGTAATTTGCAATCAAGCTTCTGTTAACATGGAAATGTACCGGCTGGCCTACTGCAATATGGGTTCTCATTCTGTCTAGCATATGGTTGCATTAAATCCAGTCTCCAGAATGTCTCTTGTTACCACATTGTCAGTCCGTGCAAAGCAGAGAACCCTAAAAAACCACTAAAGGAACATATTTTTGGAATTGGCGCTTCTATGGATCTTGACAAGAGCTGTCCAAAGACATACTTGGTTACTTGAAGTGAACCAGACCTGTCAGATCCATGAACACATACATACTGACACACCGCAAACTTGAGACTTGGTTGGATGGTCTGTAGTCACAAGCATAGGGCTTCCACTGGAGGACAAAGGGGAGGTGGTGGACTCAGCACCGTTAATTACTTCTCACTATGTCAATATTCTAGGAATCTCAGAAAAGCTAGAGTTGGGCAGGACATCAGCAGTCTTTATGGCTAGTAGTGTAGGCTCTAGAGTTAGTTAGGCGTATGTTTGAACCCTGCATTTCATCGCTCATAGTTTAGTGATCTTGGACACTTGAAGGTTTGTGTGGCTTAGTTCCATCACCTGTGAAACAGAAGGGAATCAGGAATCTCACCATAGCTGAGGGCATTTTGGAGTATCAGTGACCTACATACTGCATTTGCCTCCATAAATGATGACCATTTGAAGAGACAAAGTCTTTGTTACCATCTCCACTCTGAGATCAGGTGCCTCTGTATTTCTTACAGTATCTTCTTCTGTTTATTCGCATTTTCTTTCTTGTCTTGTTAACCCCTGGTGTCCAGGATCTCTGGCCATTCTAAGGTACTCTGCTCAGAAATAAAAAGGTTCAAGTCTTATTTAACAAAAATGTTTGCTCCACCTTGAGCAGAACCTGTAAATTTGATCTGCTGCTCTCTTCCAAGGACTTGCTCGTTCTGCTTTCTTTCATGAGGCAATGTTGAGCCCTCCAGCAGGCTGGCTTGCACTTCATGGTATCTATGCGGCACTTGACACTGCAGCACAGGCTGAGCATAGTGTCAGCGATGCTGTGACTCAGCCTCGTCCTATGTGTTAATGAGTAGATTCACCGCTTTCCTCAGCACAGCCGCAGAGAGGACCTATGTGCACACAAGTTCTCTGTACTGTGTATATAAATGGACCAGCCTTTAGAATAGTCACAAAAAAGCAGTTCTGAATGAGTCATTTTATACTTTTAAGTGGCAGGATAGTCCCCATGCCAAGGGGTCCCTGTGTAATGTTGTGGAAGGAAAAAAATTAGGAGATTAATGTCCATGTGATTAACATATATATAAATACATATAATACTATTGTGTTTGAAGAGTAGTTTATTTAGGAGGCCAGGTCAAGCTAGAGAGAGTATTCTAGTTCTAAGTTAGTGCATCTACTAAAAAATGATGTATGGTCACAGTAAATAGCACCAAAGATATATCTAGCAAGTTGTCTCACAACAGAGAATCTGGCAGGTGTATTAAAGTCAATAAAGATACCAGGTGATCTGATATAGAAAACAGTGAAGAGCAGGAAGCTGAGACGGTGACCTCACCCTATCTTGAATGGGCAGAATTGGGGAGAGTACCTTGGCCAGATTGTAAGTGACTTTGCAAAATATGTCAAGGGATTGATATATCTGGAGATCTCAAACCAATGAATAATGTTCTAATTTAACAAGAGACTGAATTGTCTCTTAATGCTATTCTTTTCCTAAACTATTTCCCTAAGTGTGCTCTGCCCAGTGCTCTATCTTCAATTATTGCTAAATAATCAAATTCAATCTACTAAAGTCTATTTCCTCTTCCACACTGTTCCAGCTCTGACATGGTATCTCGGATGGTCTTCATGACATCCCCTGGACCTTGATGTAGTGTGCCAATGTTGTGGTACTTGATATCGGCAGCTTCAGAAGGTTCAGACCTCGGTCCCACCAGGGGCAAGGGATTTAGTTGCTCCAAGAGGAGGTCTCATCCGAAAGTGAGAGAGGGTGAGTCAGCCCATGATGAACATGAGCTTCAGTTTCTGGTGACCTGCTCTCATGGAGATCACAGAAGTCAGCGTTCTGTTGGGCTGCTCGGCTTAGTGCTCAGGCAGAATGGAAAAACTCATTAGCTTGGCTTAATTAGAGAACTTTCAAAGTACTTTAATGTCAGCCTGCTTCCTACCACCTCATTAATGTATTCAAAAGATTTTTACACCTTTAATGTGGGAATGATTTTCTTAATTCTCTCAGCACTAAAATGCCACAGAGTCAAACTATTGAGTTAAAGAACAAACAGCACAATTATGTCAGTGGAAGTTGTAAGTATTTGAACCAATAGCATTTGGTATTATGAAAGATGGGATTTTGGACTCAGTTTTCAGCTTATGCCACACAAAGGCAGGTAGTTTAGTGCCATTGCAATTACTAAGACCACCCTTCCTTTTCAGTGCATTTTACAGTTTTTAGTAATCTTTTCCATCAACCAGTAGATTCGCATAAGATTCTAATGAAGATTTGGGGCAGGTGGAATTATCTTCATTACACAGAGGAGACATTAAGACTCAGAGTCAAAGACTAAACAGGGACATCCTTCTCCGCACTTAAGGTTGACATCAGGAATATAGACCTCAAGCAAAAGTGATATGAGATACTGTCTGTCAGGAATAAATAGGGGCCTTGGGAGGCAAAACTGGTTTTGAGGGAACAGTGGCAGATTTAGTTTAAGATGTGTTGTACGAGGCTGTCTGGAGACCCTGGAATTGGATGAATACAGTCTCGCAACTGCCCCTTGCTGGAAATGCATAGTCTCTTCAACCTGCTGAAGCTGAGAGTTTTTGCTGCATCAAGATCTTCCTGACTTAGCCTGAGAGATTATGTCAGTCCAACCTAAATATATCTGTACAGTCCACTGCTCTCCTATTCCCCAGAGTCCAGCACAGCTTTAGATAACACTGACTTCATATTGTGCTTTCCCTAACTGTTCCGTTTGATGTCCACAGCCCTTCTGGGCAACTTGAGCTACTGTCGGTCTCCTATCAGTTAGGAAATGAAACTCTGTTAAGATGCAAAATGTACCCAGTGACACAGACAGCTAACAGCACAGCAGCAGGGATTGGTCCCTAGGCTGGTGACTCTTTGCCAGGACCTATACCATTGTCTCCAGTACCGTTTTCTTGAGTCCCAATTACACTCTTCACTTTATTCTCTCCATGGATTTTCCCCCCTATCCCAAGGAGCATGAGGGACCCTTCCAATGGTCTCCTGGCCATACTCCTTGTCTAGACAATCTTACATATGTATTCTGGTGTGAATTTAGATGCTCTTATACATAGTCTCATTATTTCAGTTCCCAGTTGTTCTTGAGCCCTTGTTACACTGCTGGCTGTAGGCATACAGTGATGAGTGGCCAGTCATTCTCTATGGCCACCTGCATACTTGGACATAAGATGTTTGCATCATGGAAACTGGATTGCCTGAAAGAGTCTTCAAGCACCCACATGTTTTATAGGTGACCTGTAACTTTAAGGTTTTTTTATTTTTAAACTTAATTTAGAGGTGAAATTTAAGACAATACTTTTTCTAGGAGGTATATAGGCTTAGAAGAAGACAACGAAGTAATGAAATAGTGATGTGACTCTACGTCAAAACCACAGGTGGGTCTGCTGAACACTGAAATATAGCTATGTGTGGAGAAGGGATGTTTCGCAAGCACCCCGTTAGTAGACGGCAGTTCTCTGTTCACACTAGAATTTCTCCTATACAGAAAGGGGAGCACTTTGCTGTTGATCACAGATTATGTGAAGCAGGTAGAAAGTAGGGGATTTTATGTTGGTTCTTGTTGAAATTTCAGAAAGGATCATCGTGCAGTTGACTTCTGTATATCTTTAAAAAAAAAATCGCTGATGACTAAGAGCGAATGTGAATTTGCTATAATCACTGTGTTTCCTGCCCTGCCCACTAGGGTTGTAAGTCTGCAGACTGGAAAGCTTTAGTACTGGGTTTGATAGGTCTCCTGTGCTGGGACTGTGTGTAAGATGGGAAGATAAGAGTAGGCTCATACCACATTCTCTTCTTTCTTTATTATGAGACCAACATGGCTCCTAAGGGGGATGGAATTCCACGGAGATTTCCAGAGAGGTCTGGATGCTATTTTTCTGATTTAATAGTTTGTATTAATAACTTGATTATTTTAAAGAAAGGGATGAGTGCATCTGCAGATGGCACCCAACTCAAACCAATTGCTGAGATCACTGATCCATGGGTGGCATCCTGGGTGATGCTTTGCCGGGATGAGTAAGTGCTCATGTTCTTTGGCATGACACCCTGGTGTGAATATAATTAGCAACAAAAACTCTGTATATCCAATTAGTAACTTGTATGTGTTTAGCACAAAAGGTGGTTACCCTAGCTGGATCTGTAGTCACTATGTATTTCAACCAAATCGCCACACAAATTGTCAATGAGTACAACTACATCTTGGTCAAAAAGGCAAGTCCACAGACTTGTGCAGAGCCTGCACTGTAGCATTCATGAAGAGGCTGCCTGTTGATCAAGAGTAGCAAGGCAACTCTGAGCAGGCAATGCCTCTCCGAGTTCAGTCTCATCAAGTGACAACAGGTTTATTTGTCTTTTCAGAGAAACACAAGAACCCAAATGGAAGTATACCAAGGCTTCCTTGCACCTCTTCAACAAACTAATGTCAATAAGAACAGTGGTAACTCTCGAGTCCTCTCTAAAATGACCTAGACTATGTAAAGGGGACTGGCCTCAACACAGCCAGACCAAAGTAGAACATGAGAAGTGCCGTAGCTGTGAACTGATGGCATCAGGACCATCCTCAAGTTGCATAAAAGTGCTTATCTCACGACAAAGTCCCAAAAGCATGTGTTAGTGAGAGTTCAATTGGACACATTGGAAAATAAATAAATAAATAAATAAGAAAGACCTCATATCGATGTTTATTTTTACAAAGGGATTTCATGCCAATGAGAGTATCGATATATTTGTTCTGCATTCTCTTAAGGAGTGAATTTAAAGTTGGAAGGAGTTAAAAGGAAATAGAATTTAGATGGCCTTGGAAGCCTTTGTATAACAATTTCCCCTTGATGAATCTAGGTGACCTGGAGAACAAAGACCTTTTTCGCGGTTTGCTGGCTTTTCTTCTTGTGACTGACATGTGGTGAGTACTGACTGTAGGAGAGATTCACTGAAATTTGTTCATGTATGTGAGAATATTGGTTTTCTTAAGAAATAGACACACTCCAAATCTACCCTGAGATCCCAGCTGCAGGAGAAGGAGCTGTCAGGCTACCAGAGCCCGTGAGGAAGACACGGGGCCAGTTCCTACTGCCCAGCAGGGGAGTATTCAGAAAGGAATACTGGTGCTAAGGTTAAAGGTATGAGGCATCAAAATGTATTCTCAAAAGACAATGCTATTGAATCATTGCCAAGAAGGCCAAAGTTAGCTCATGACAGCCTTGCAGGGTCCTCTGAGGAGCAGCAGGGACTCTTACTCGCTTCTGGGTGGCTTCTGTATCTGTGTGCACCAGGCTAGTGCATGCGTCACTGGATAACAACTATTGTGGGCAGATCTCCATATCCCATGAGCTCACCGAGGGCAGAGATCGTTCTGTAAATGTTGTATCTTCTTTTACCTGTTCTTAGCTCATCTCAGCTTAGTAACTGAGTAAGCCGTAGTGAAGAACGGACTCTACGTGGATCTCCCTGAAAGAATGGGTTCTGGTATGATTTACGGAGAAATGTGGGATCTTTACATCTTTCTGCATCGGCTAAATATATCATCAAGATTTACTTTTCAGGAGCTGTGTCTTCTCGCTTCTACTTCTGCAGATTCGAATGCTAATGATAATTGCTAACTCTTATTTTGTGCATTGCACACCAGTTCTCTCCTCAACACTTGCCTGTCTTATCATCTAAGCTGCTTTCATAGACAAGGAAGCTTGGATTGTTGGAGGCAACGTAACCCCACCACAGGAAGGGAGTCAGGATGTGACTGGGCCAGAATTTTATCCCTGGTCTATTTGACATATGCATTGAACACTTTCTATGATGTATGAAACCTTATATTGTATTTGGGGAAGGGTACTTTTTCAGAGACTCAATTCCAAGGAAGACATCTAGAGTCCCTTACAACTAAAAGAGTTGTGTTTATTTAAGAGAAGTTAGGCTTCGTGGGATCTTACTCAAATATTAGGCTTCATACTTGAAGATGATGTTTTCTCTAGTAGTGTTTTTTTTAAAAGCCCATAGTTTTCTTTACTTAGTTTGGTTTCTGTTGCTGAAAAAATTTTAAAACCAGCTTGGATGGGGGAAGAAGGACTTATTTGCTTTATGTTTTCCAAGTCACAGTCTACTGAATGGGTGCAAGGTAGGAACTCAACACAGGAACCTGCAGGCAGGAACTGAAGCAGAAGCCATGGATAAGGGCTGCTGGCTCACTCAGCCTGTTTTCTTATGTAACCAGGACCACCTGCCTAGGGAGATTCCCTAGAGGGAGCTGGATCCATCCACATCAACCATCAATTAAGAAA
>JADRCD010202547.1:0-18644 GCA_019843815.1 Montemys delectorum | reverse complement strand
CATCAACATTGTCAGAGGCATGCTGAAGAACATCAGAAACAAGAAAGCAGGCGGTGATCCAGGGTGTTGGTGGTGGAGGCGGGGGTGAGGAGTGTTCAGCATGGAAGTTTGAAGTAAGCGTCTGAGAAGTGATGTGTGAGCATTTCCCCAGGCAGATGAACAAGGAGGCTCCACAGGGCATCTTTAGGCAAGTGCTAAATGCAAACATTTAAAACCACACGCTGCTCAGTGAGCAAGAAGGCTGAGAGTGACCCTGGCTTGCCAAACCAAAAAGATGTTTACCCCTCAGCCGTGATGACTATAAAACTGGGCTGATTTAAGGACTTCTACAGGAAGCAAAGGTCAGGCTTGTAATTTAGAAAGATCAGTGCAGAGATGCCATGGGGAGGACTGGGCGATGGAAACTTGGACCCGAAGTCCTGTAAGAGGCCACGAGGCCCTTAACATGGCAGGCAGCTCCTGGGACGTGGCCGGGGAGAGCCTGGCCTCAGACCTGCTCTAGGGAGGGACTTTCTCTGCATGGCTGCAAACCTTTTACCACATCGGTAACCACACGTGATGCAGATAGAAGTAAGCATCATTTTTTTTTTTTTAAAAAATAGTCTCAAATGCAGAAGGAATCTTATCTCTCCCATATTACAGAGACAATAATGAGACTTGGATATCTTCCAAGGACAGCCTGGGATTTACAAAACACACATATGGGAGACACTCCAATGTGTCTACCACACCAGGAGTGAATGGTAGTGAAATCCAAGAATAAGAATTCCCAGACAGAGACTGGCTCATGAAGGAAACAAAGCATGCAGGTTTGGAACGGAGTCCAAGGATGCTGAGATGAACAGGCCGTCTCGGATCCGGGGTGTGGATCAGATGTGAAGGCACAGAGTGTGGTCTATGCACAGTATGTGAGTGATGCTGGCTGGGCTGGCCCGTCGGGCTGGCCAGTGTGAAGGAAAAGCTTCTGTGACTTCATCAAAGTCATCACAACTTTTAATTCAAGAGGCTTGATAAACAAAACGTCCTATAAGCTGTAAAATTCAAGAATAGTACGAGGCTGTTTATTAAACTGCATAAGCGCAGCAGAGTTGATTACCATGCTGGTGTCTTCAGTCTGAACAGCTTCTCAGACGCTTGAATGACCCTGAGATGGTCGTTGGCCAGGACGCTGGCTCCCAGAAAAAATCCGACTTCCCAGTAGCTCTGGAGTTTCTCCAGGTTCCCCTTTTTACCAAGGAGGCTGCTCAGCTTCACTCCTAGGAGATGAATAGGAAGCAGAGAATTACGAGGCAGCGCGGACTTTTCATTTAGATGTGCAATTAAGTTCTCATTGTCCTTAATTAAAGATCAAAACAGCCTTAAGTTTCTGATTACCGAGGACCCTGTGCTGGTTTGAATGTTTGGCTTAGGGAGTGGGACTATTAGGAGGTGTGACTTTGTTGGAGGAAGTGTGTGACTGTGGAGGTGGGCTTCGAGACCCTCCTCCTAGCCGCCTAGAGGACAGTCTTTTGCTAACAGCCTTCGGATGAAGATGTAGAGCTCTCAGCTCCTCCTGCACCATGCCTGCCTGGATGCTGCCATGCTTCCTGCCTTGATGATCATGGCCTGTATCTCAGAACATGAAAGCCAGCCCCAATTAAATGTTGTCCATCCTAAGAGTTGCCTTGGTCATGGTGTCTCTTCACAGCAATGGAAACCCTAAGACAGACATAATGTCTTACTAAACAAAATGTACACAGAAGGTAAAAATTATCTCTCAAAGCTTGTATTCATTTTTATTTTCTTTTATGTGACTGAGTGTTTTGGGTCACATGAATGTATGCGCCTGCCTGATGCCGTGGAGGGGTCATAAGAGGATGGTAGACCCTCTGAGCTCTGAGTTGTGGATGGTTGTAGGCCATAGTGTGCATGTTAGGAGGCAAACCTGGGTCCTCTACAAGAACAAATGTTCTGAACTGCTGAGCAAAAATTATCTTTAATTGAAAAATCCAGTAGTCATTTACATACCACAGTCTAGAATTTTCACATGTCTATATGTATATATAAGATAAGAAAATCCAAGATATGTTGTATAAGCCCCTTCCTTCTCTTGTTATATCCTGGATTATGAAATAATTTGAAAGGGGATTTTCTTGTGTTTTTTTAACATGGAAAATATGTGAGTAAACTGAAGCACAGACGTGTGTATGTAATGGGTATGGTGTGTCTATATGTAATGTATAGGGTGTGTCTGTATGTAATGGATAGGGAGTGTTTGTATGTGATGGATAGTATGTGTTTATATGTAATGTATAGGGTGTGTCTATATGTAATGTATAGGGTGTGTCTGTATGTGATGTATAGGGTGTGTCTGTATGTGATGGATAGAGTGTGTTTGTATGTAATGGATAGGGTGTCTGTTAGTATGTGTAGTTTGCACATATATTTACATACACTATGTATTAGCACAGTTATGAACCTATAAAGCCAGACTCTAGATGGGCCTACGTCAGTGGTGTCCCCCCTTCCCTTTGTTATGCTGTAGAGCTTACACACGTGAGAAGTGAGCACCTCCTAGCTCCATCTCCAGCCCATTACTACCACTGTCTAACAAGACATGACAATGTGATTAGTATTCTCCAACTGTTTTATTAAACCTGTCTTGTGTCATTTTGTGTATCGTATTGATTTGCTTAAAATATATCCTTATAAAACTGCTTAATCCTACCAATATCCATTATGGTACACTTGCGTATACTCCTAGCTTCTGTGGAAGTGACCAAGATATCAAAAGCTGAAGGTTTGCCTAGGCTATAGAGTGAATTTAGGACCAGCCTGGGCAACTTGCCGAGACTGTCAGAGTAAGAGGATAAAGGGGGTGGGCGGAGGCATAGCTCAGTGGGAGAGCACACACAGTATGTGCATGGCTCTGAGTTTAATTCCCAGTATCACCAAAAACAATTGTTTTTAAAATGTAAAAATAGAGTAAAAAGGTAGAGCATATCATTGTAACAGGCTACAGAGCCATAAGGCCACTCAAGGAAAATATAATTACTATTTATTAAAGGCTCATTAATAGAAGTTTACTTATTAACTTGTGTTAGTCTAGTTAACATATAAATAATTTGTCTAGCAGAACATATAATCCCTAAGATTTGTGGCCTGTTGGAACATAAACCAGCTTCAAAATAAATTAAGTGTAGCTATCTTACCCTAACATTTCTTGTTAAGTCGTTATTACTGCTTAAATGGTCTTTGATTCAGACATAAAGCCTTATTTAAGGTTTTCACATTAAAATGATTTATATCTATGTCTAGTTCATATTTTCTGAGAGCAATAATTTTATCCTTTTGAAAATTTTAACTGAAACGAAATAGCCATTACCTTGTAAAAGTTACTTTTTATTATATAACTTACTTAAACCATAAATACTTCTGGGGAAAATGAGCATTTGGGCATTCTTCACATTTTGAGAATAAAATAAAAAGTGAACAGCTTTGCCACCAGAAAACTTCAAAAGTCGGAAACAGTTGCACCTGCATGTATAGACACATCACAGAGCTTTGATGGATGTACAAAGTGGGCAGGAAAAACGAGATGCTAAAAATGTGTCAACTTCTCATGAGGGCACACTTGTATAAAAACAATGAAGTCCAGATGCAATGTAACAGAGAGTCTTGCTGCTTAGATGGAAAAGCTACAACAATAAAATTTCAGCACTTCATGTATACAGAAGGTCATTCTAGGGTAGTGATCTTTGGCTTTAAGCATGGCAGAAGTTTGTCAAATGATCATGAAACCAGCCTTTCAACATTTGGAAAAAGATGTTTTTAAAATTATTTTTACTTTACTTGTGTGTGTGTGCGTGCGTGTGTGCGTGTGTGCGTGTGTGTGTGTGTGTGTGTGTGTGTGAGCATGTGCGTGCATGTGTGTGTGTGTGCATGTCTGTGTATGTGTGTGTGTGTGCATGTGTGTGTATGCATGTGTGTGTGTATGCATGTGTGTATGTGTGTGTGTGCCCACTGACCACCACAGTCATGCTCATGCACTGTTTGAATGTAGAGGTCAGAGAACAACGTGAAGGACTTTGCTGTTTAATTCAACCATGTGATTTCTGAAGATCAAATTCAGGTCTTAGGGTTTTGTAGCAAGTACTCTCACCTACTGCCATCTCACCAGCCTCAAAATGTATTATTATCTTTAATAAGAAATAGTATTTTAGCACATGAATATGTCATAAATTATTTACCTAAACACAGCCAGCCAGCCATGTTTTATTATGAACTTGTATACCTAGCTTTGCCCACTCACTCAATTACCTCTGAATCATGAAGTTCTAAGTGCGGATTTATTTTGGAGATGAGATATCAACTCCTTCTGGATATGCTCTAAGTAAAGGCTAACACAGAATGCTGTTGTTCTTTTCCTTGACGGTTGTGAGAACTGTCATGTCCTTTCGGCATTTCCAGTCTTGTTTTCTTTTATTTTATTTTACTGAGACGTGATCTTAGATGTACCGTAGACTGGCCTCAGATCCAGGATCTTCCTGCCTTTACTTACTGGTGCTGGGATCGGCACGTGGATTAGAACTCTGCCCCCAGTCCCTTTTAAAGCCCTTGTAATTAATGATCTCTTCTTGTTTATCTTGCAAGTGAACTTGTATGTCCTTCAAATATGATGCATAAAACCTACTTTTATATGAAACCATTAAACTTTTAATATTGGTGCTAAAATATGATTGTAATATATGTGTGTTTGCTCAGGTGCATGTGTGTCCATGTACATGCTGTGCAAGTGTGTACGGAGGCCAAGGAGAACAACCTCAGGTGTTCTTACTAGGTGACAGAAATCTCCAACTAGGCTAGGCTGGTTGGGCAACAAGCCCAGGACACGAATTTGTCTTTGACTTACAAGAGCACCCTGCCATTTCAGCTTTGATTTTTTATTTATTTTTATATTTACTTGTTTGTTGGTTGGTTGGTTTTTTTGAGACACAGTTTTTCTGTGTAGCACTGGCTGTTCTGGAACTCCCTCTGTAGACCAGGCTGGTTTCAAAGTCAGAGATCAACCTGCCTCTTCTTACCAAGTGCTGGGATTAAAGGTGTGCGCCACAACTGCTTATTTTGACTTTTACTTTATGTTGTTCCATGTAGCTTCTGAGATTTGAACTCAGGTCCTTACGTCTGCAAGGCAAGTGACTCACTGGCAGAGCATCTCCTAGTTCCTCCAATGTTTTTATATTTATGAGGCTTTTCTTTTTCATTCATATTTATAGATCATGGAACTAAAGATCTTAGTATATAAAACTGTACCTGTATTTAGGATATTTCCATAGAAGTTCTCTTTAGAAATATACTGGGTTTTAGGCTACAATATTTTATTTTCTAAGTGCTGATATCATGTATACCACTGAAACATTGTTAAAGGTACTTATGCATGATTCCTGATGTACCCACAGCAATTATAATTTACCAATAGAGTAAGTTTTTTCTATGTAACTTTTTTGGCTAGAGTTGTAAGCAATGAATGCTGTGTCCTCGTTATTTCAAATAATTTCCCACCATTTCTTTCATCGAACTGTCTGCTTATGTGGTTTAGATTTTTCATTAGAACTGGCTGACTTGTAAGCCTTGAGTTTATAATAGTATAGTTTTTATCAAAGTGTTTTCAGCTGGTGGCTGCTATTAAATTCAAGGCTATTCTAATGGACAAAGGAAGACACCGAGCTCCCACCGAACACTCATTAGTTGCCTAGCACTGAGCACATTAAAATTGCTGACTGGTTCAATCCACACAGCACAATGAGAGAAGGACTATCTACTTTTGCAACGAGGAGAACAAAGTCCTGAGAGATCCGCTAGCTCCAAAAAGGCGGAGATTAGAGTCTTTCATTCTGGCTTTCTATTATGAAGAGTTCCAAATGTACACAATTACAAAATATTCTATGATAATGGAGTGGGGGGCCAATGCTCAGTGGTAGAACATTGGCTTAGCATACACAATGTCCAGCATACACAGAAGTAAAACATACATGTGTGTATGTACACAAACATATGTATTCCGACGAATGACCGGTTTTGTAACAAATCTTAACATGTTATTGTTGTTCCAGCTCCTTGATTATTTTTGCAGAACCATTTCAAATTAAATCACAGATACAATATTTCATGTTTACAGATTATAAGGAACCTTTAAAATTCCCCTATAAATATCTCCCCATTAAAACTATAATTTCCTGATGTTATATATTACCTTGTCCTGACTAAAATAAATCCTCTGTTACCTAAATGTCCCCTATAGCTTTTTTCCTAACCAAGGTCATTTCATTTCATTTGGTATTTGTCACTCCGAATATCTTCTAATCTATCTAATCCAGCCATGATTTTTTTTCCTGTGACACAGATGCCCCCCCCTCCCCACCAAAGCAGAGCTGCCTTCTTATAGACTGTCCTTGTACTCTGGATTTGCCCACTGGAATGTCCAAGTAGTCCCTAACTTTTATCATGGCAGGCTTCACCCACCACCAAGAAATCACAGGGGCAGTTGTGATTGAGGCAAAACAAAAACAAAAAACAACCCAGAAGTCAGTCAGTCAGCTAGCCTCCCTGTTGTCCATTCATCCTCCCCTCTCTATTTGTCCTTCCCTCTGTCTCTCCCTTCCTCCCTTCCCTTCCCTTTTGTTCTTGTCTGGAGACTCAATCTCATGTAGCCCAGGCAATCCTCGAACCCGCCATGTAGCTGAGGATGATCTTAAACTCTTGGTACTCTTATCTCCACCTCCCGAGTGCTGGGCTTATGGGTTTGCTTCACCACACACAATCTTAAACGCGTCTGATATTCCAACAAAGCTAACTGTACCTGGGGACTGGGGTCTGAATGAAGAAGCCCTATCAGCAGTGCGAGTTTGAGTTGTAACAACATGAACCAAGAACTTGAGAAAAAGTAAAGGTGTGACTCATATCCCAACACTAGAATTCTGTACAACAGCATGAAATTCTGATCCGGGAGACCTGGATCACACTCTGCCACACGCAAATTTAGATGAGATAGAATATTAAATGCAAGGTTCATCTCCTCTGCACCAAATCTGGGTCCAGTTTCTTGATTTTCTTTAAAAACATCTAGCTGCAAATTACCAACTTTCCGAAGCTCAAAAGAAGATTCAAACTGGTGCCCAGCCGCCAGCAAGAGAACTGCATAATTAATTCCTGACTGTAGTGTTGGCTCAGACTCAAATGCCTTTTTGAACCTATGAAAAAAAAAAAAAAGAGTACAAGTTTACTTTCTCAGTCATGAAACCCTGGGTGTGCAGTAACTTCTGTTTGCATAACTTCAGTGCCCAAGCAAAAATTATTCCATTGGCTCCCACCCCAGAATGTAGTGTGCTATTAGGATTTAATGCTTCAGTAACTACATACCCATGACTCCCCAGATCCTCAGAAGCTGACACTTAGCTCCTCCCCAACCTACTGACCCTTTCTTTTCAAAACTTTCTTATTTTCAAACAACTATCAGAAACATATGAATATGTGTGACTGATATTTTAAAAATGAAAACACACAGCATTTTCGGGTTTTTTTTTTTCTTTGTCTTGGGATACACAAAGCTTTTATTGAGCAGTATCATCCTGGCAATGCCCTGCAAGGATGGGGCCCCAGTAAGTGGTAGGAACAATGGCAAAAGGCCAATTCCAGGCAGAAATCTACAAAGGCCACAAGTTTTGGCTGGAAGGGCACAAAGCCGTTTCCTGAATGTGGATGAGCCTGAGCACCAAGCTTGGATAGCTCCCTCTAAAGGACAGTGCTAGGCTATCTCGTACAGTTGTTAAGGTCAGACGTACTGGGGCAGACTGAGGGTTTCCACACAAGCACTACTAAGCAGGCAATGACATCGATCACTACTTCATTTGGACACATGAAGAAGAAAAGGGAAAATACAAACACTCTAGTCCCCAATAGAATCTGCTTGCGATAAGCACATGAGAGACGGAAATCTCTACTCAAAAAGAAAATCAGAATGAAGGAAACACAGACGAATCTCTTAATAAATGACTATTGGAAGATACATTAAAAGAAGATTACATAAGGAAAAGTTATTATAGAAGCTATTTTATTTAAATGATAGCTAAAACATAAGAAATGCAAAACTACTGTGGTAGAGGGCAGACTACTATATTTATATTCTTTTTTTTTTTTTTTTTAAGTTTTTTTAGTTTTTTGAGACAGGGTTTCTCTGTGTAGCTCTGGCTGTTCTAGAACTCACTCCGTAGATCAGGCTGGCCTGGAACTCAGAAATCCACCTGCCCCTGCCTCCCAAGTGCTGAGATTGAAGGCATGGGCCACCAATGCCTGGATGAAACTTTGTTTTCTTAAAGTAATATAAACTACACAATATTATTCAATATGGAACAGATAAGCACAGAGTGTCCCACCCGTGATGGACTGTAACCTTCTGAGAGCGTGAGCCTGAGCAAGCCCTTCTTCTCCTAAGTTGTTTCTCTTGGGGACTTCTTCCACAGCCAACAAGCAAAGTACCCAACACAAGACGGAAACAGGTACAAACTGCACCGTATATATGTCTGGAGATTGATGTAAAGCGACAACATCATTGAACTAAAACTCTACAGAAAAGACCCCAAAAGACAAATACTGTATGTTTTCTCTTCAATGTGGAAGTTGGCATTTTAAGCACTTGGTAGGCATGCCTCAATGCATAAAACCACAGAGGACTGGTCTAGAGTAAGAGGCTAGCAGGCAAGGGAAACAGACTATATACCATTATAAAGAGGTGGTTGGCGGATACTGGAGCAGGGAGAGGGGAGAGAAGAGAAAGGTAAGCTAAGGGATACACAGAGGCACGACTGACACTAAGGGCCATTTGAGGGGTCATACGGAAGCTTGATACTGTAGAAGTTTCTTAAAATATGTACCTATATGAAAGAAACTTAGATGGATTCGCCAATTAACACAGAAGCCTTAACTGCACACCTTTTGCCATGTGAAACCTCCAGTGTCAGGAATGGGTTACATCTAGTTGTTGCAAAGAACCAACATGGAAACCCCCAAAATCTCAGGCTAATGGCAAAGCTATTGGTTCTCCACAGATGGCAAGGCCTTATTGCTGACGATAACATAAACCTATCTCATTAACCACAGAGAAACCAAGGTACTGCCTGCCTACCAAGAGCTTTCACCTCTACTGACTAACGTTCATGGCACTGGAAGGGGCTCTATATGCTTCCAGAGGAAAGATAAACACTACCCCAGCTACAAGCCCTGCCACCTACAACAGTAACCTGCCTGCAGGATGGGCTCGTGCAACAGTGGCCCAAGTGTTGTGGGAGTAACCAACCATCTTCCTGATTGAACTTAAGAACTAGTCTGGGGCTGGCGAGATGGCTCAGCGGGTAAGAGCACTGACTGCTCTTCCAAAGGTCTAAGTTCGGATCCCAGCAACCACATGGTGGCTCACAACCACCCGTAATGAGATCAGACGCCCTCTTCTGGTGTGCCTGAAGACAGCTACAGTGAATTATGCCAGATGGAGGGGGCTGGAACGAGCCGGGTGGCAGAGGTCCTGAGTCCAATTCCCAGCAGCCACACACATGATAGCTCACGGCCATCTTTACAGCTACAGTGTACTCATACACATAAAATAAATAAAATAAATCTTAAAAAAAAAAAAAAGAACTACTCCATGAGATGGAATTGCCTGAAATTGCTCAGGTAACCAAGAACCTGAGACTAGCTGGGCTATGGGCCTAGGAGAAAACCAAATTCAAATACTACTATTGTTCTGCTAAGGGAAGAAGAATAAAATTACTCCTAATAACAAGAGACCCAGAATGGGACAATGTGCAGAGACTGAGAGATTTTGGAACGCTCAGTCCTAAATGCAACGACTTCAAACCCCTCCCTCCGCTCAGGGCTCAGGGAGTATGGGGAAGAGGAGGCAGAAAGTCTTTACGAGCTGAGGGGATGGGTGACTCCAAGGAGACAGTGCCTTCCAAATACAACAAAGGACAGATGCACAGATGAATTTATCATGCTTGCGTAAGTTGAAACCAGACAGGCTTCCGTCATAGTGCGGAGACGGTAGAGTGGACACAGGCTTGTGCCCCTATCCAAGAGGCTATCTTTGTATATGTATCTTTTTTTTTTTTTTTGGTTTTTCGAGACAGGGTTTCTCTGTGTAGCCCTGGCTGTCCTGGAACTCACTCTGTAGACCAGGCTGGCTTCGAACTCAGAAATCCACCTGCCTCTGCCTCCCAAGTGCTGGGACTAAAGGCGTGCGCCACCACCGCCCAGCCCAAGAGGCTACCTGACACCTTGCAAAGGAAGAATTAGTTCTTACAAGGAGGGTCTCACGAGGTAGATTAACTACTCTTAGGGGCCCCAGGCCCAGCAGTCGATGATCATCATAAAACTTGTAGATTTTTAGCTTTATATTGTACTGGATAGTTTTATGTCAACTAGAGACAAGCTAGAGTCATCAAAGGAGGAGACTCAATGGAGAAAATGCCTCCTTAAGATCTGGCTATAGAGCATTTTCTTAATTAGTGACCAATGGGGGAGGGACCAGCTCATTGTGGGTAGTGCCATGCCTGAGCTGGAGGTCCTGGATTCTATAAGAAAGCAGGCTGAGCAAGCCATAAGGAGCACCCTTCTATGCCCTCCCATCAGCTCCTTCCTTCCCTGCCTGAGTTTCTGCCTTACCATGTTTGACGATGAACTGTGATATGGAAGTAAGCCCTTTCCTCCTCAAGGTACTTTTGGTTATGGTGTTTCACTGTAGCAACAGTCACCCTAAGACACTTCGATGGGACAGTGTTTGTCTCCCTGGCCTTTTGGTTGTTTATGGAGAGACGGAGAGTCTCTCTCTCTCTCTCTCTCTCTCTCTCTCTCTCTCTGTTTCCCGTCTTCCTTTTTATTAAAATATGTTTTTTCTTGTTTGTTTTCTAAAGAGAGGAAAAGAAAGAAAGAAGGTGGGTGGGTGAGGAGGTGAGTGGGGATCTGAAAGGAGTTGGGGGAGAGGGGACTGTAATTGGAATATACTGTATGAAAAAACTTTTTTCAATTAAAACATGGTATCACTCCAAAAACCATGAAATCTGCGTATCTCTAAAGTAAAATAAAATTCTAGAGACAGAAATGTTCTTCTAAAAAAAAGTTGGGTTGCTGTTGATCATGAGATCAAGCTCTCTCCCTGGTGTAAGCAGAGATATTCTGCCTATTCGAAGGTCTGTCTGGGAGAAGTGAAACTCATGGAGTACTTGATAATTATATAGGCTGGAAACAGAGCCTCAGACACTAGGGCTGACTTTTCCCATAGGATGTGCTGAAGGATGGTTGGGTTCTATAGCGGTCTGGGATGAGGCATGCTCGGACAGCAGAGTGAAAATTAATGTCTGGTAATGCTCAAGTCCTACCAGGTTAACATCTCTGTGGGTAAAAGAGTCTGGACATAAAGGTCTCAGTCTAAAGATGTCACTCCAGCTGGGAAGATGTGTCAGCAAGCATAAGAGCCTGAGTTTGGATCTCAAGCAGCCATGTAAAAATCTAGGTACCACAGCACACATCTGTAAATGGAGTACTTGGCAGGAGAGACGAGTGGATACCTGGATGGCCAGGCAGGATAGCTGAATCAGCAAGCTCCAAGTTCGCCGAGAGATTCAGTCTAAAAAAATAAGCTAGAAAAACACTGAGGAAAACACCCCAGGGTGACCTCTGGGCTTCATACATGCACATATTTATATACGCATCTGAAAGCCCTCATACAGATACACAAACATGCATATATACCCCACACATAAACACACTGAATGAAGAGGGAAGACATTTACTAAGTTTGGAGCTGAAAAATAAAAAGCTAAATCCCAAACTCCAAAATGTGGACGAGAAATCTCCCATAGTGTTCAAGGGATTCAGAGGGGAAACTTCCAGGCTCTCTGTCAAAAGTCAAAGATGGTCACAGCCAAGACATGGACAGATTAGCTCAATCCAAGCTGAATTCGGACACAGGTCAACATTTGCTGACATAATATAACTCTGGAATGAAAAATACCTTGTGTATAATGAATTATGAAGCATGGAAAGAGTCGACCCAAGTGAGCCACTAGAGAAATGTCAGCTCAGGCAAGCAAGGCCAGGGCACACATCATCCAGAAGAGGGAGGCTTTAGTGCAGACTTTAAAATCACAACTACACATAAGGTAAAGAAAACAGGGGAAGATGAAAACATTGAATGAAAGGAAAAACTTTAAAAGCATCAACTAATCTGAAGCTAACATGCAACATCCTTAAAAATAAAAGTAGGCTGAAAGGCACACTAAATAAGAGAGATTTATTTTTGGCAAAGTAAAATTAAAAAAAAAAAAAAAAAGCAAAGTATTTAAAACAAAGCAGAGAAAGAACTAAGAAAAGAAAACCGAACACAGGTGGTCCTCCTCTGCAGGTGTGTGTCACCCAACCTAGTTTAAAAGAGAAATCTTGAAATTGGCCAGAGGGAGCGACAGCGTAGCTTCATGGAAGAGCCTTTATCAAATATGGCTAGACCCCTGAGTCCAATCATCAGCCCTGAGAAAGAAAGGGAGAAAGAGGCAGGGGGTCAGGAAGGAAGGAAGAAAAAGAGAAAAGAAAGCTGGCCAGAGAAGGAGAAAGGGTAACACCTCAAAGGATCAATAAAACTGAGTTGGTCTTGCAATGCAAACAATGGAAGACAGAAGAAATACGACTTCATCTTTAGGGTAAGAAACCAGACGTTCTGAGACAAAAGCTGGAACTCATTGCCGGTTGATTCACACCACGAATACCAGCAGAGTGTTTTTCAGAGGTAGAAGACTGATTTGAGTTGGTACTGAATTGCAGAAAGACAAATATCAAAATGGTGAGCATATGACTATATAAAGTCAATTAATTATGGGATTTTAAATCTATTGACTATTTAAGTCCCCTTATTAAGAAAACAATGAGATGCAATACTACACATTACTCAAGAGGATACTAATCTCCGTGGAGACTAATCGTGGTTATTAACTTTACTACATCTAGAACTAACTAAAACCCAAGCTGCTAGGCATGCCTGAGGGACTGATTGACTGACTCCTTCCCTCCCCACCAACCCCTCTTTGAGACATGTTTTCCCTCCGTAGCCCCGCTGTTGCTCTGGAACAGGAACTGGCACTCTAGACCAGGCTAGCCCTTAACTCAGAGCTCAGCCCATCTTCGCCTCTTGGTGCTGGGATTAAAGACGTGCACCACCATGCCCGGCCTGAGAAGGATTTTCTTGATCTGATCATTTGAAGAGTCAACCCCACCTCTGCCACCCCTTCTAGTAACAAGCCTCATAAAAGGGCACGGAAGAAGGAAGCATTGGCTTTTTTCTTTTTTTTTTCTTTTTCTTTTGGTGACAATTTCATGCACATATAAAGTGAATTCACCACTGTAATCCCGATGATTCTCTCTGCTTTGCCAGCATCATTCTAAATCCCCCTCCAGTCTCCTCCTCTCCTTACTAAGCCCCTCCTACAAGTTCCCTTCCAGCATCACTCTCTTTAAGATCCACTGAGTTTACCTTTACCTTTGAGATTCACATCTGATAAAAAAGGACCCACACATGCTAAGGTAATGAAACTATTCCATTTTAGAAACTGACTCATTTTAGAAAAGCAAACTGCTTGTGCCTAACTTGGCACGGGCCACATTTCTGTGTTGTGCACTCAGCAGACGGTTTGGCCTGCTGCACTCTGCTCTCCCTCTGAGATCCGCCCTAGGGAGCAGCCACTGGTGGAATGGCCAGAAAAAAAAAAAAAAAAAATGCTCACGCAAAATCACAAATGATCTTGCAGGGTAGAATTCTCATCCGTCAAGACATGTACCAAACTCAGGGGCAGAGGTAGAAATACGCAATCTTCCTATGGAGAATGCCCTAATAATCTAACACCTGTGATGGCATCTACAAGAGAAACCCATGGCTAACTCCAAAATACACAGAGCATACAGAAGTAGCAGTCTCTGAATATTGCATTCTTAGGCAATGACAACTGTATGTGACATACAACTGTATGGGGACCAGTACTTATAACCCTGACAGCTGTTACAAACCAGGGGTAATTCCTAACAATACGGAAACGGAAGCACAGGAAAAAGTCAGTCATGTGGTGTGGCATGGGCGAGAAGGAACCTGACTTTGTTCTGTGGAGTCCAAAGAGTGAGCCTCCTTCTCTATCCCTCTCTACCCTTGGTTTGTACTTTAAAAATTATTCTAGTTGCTTTTTGTCATATATATGTGTGTGTGTGTATGTGTGCGCGCATGCCTGTACCTGCACTTGCATGCACCTGTGTGCATGTGGGGTGCACACATGGAGTCCAGCCAATGTCAGGTGTCTCTAACTGACTTCATGAACTGATGCATCTCACTGAATGAACTCCCAGCCCCCATGTTTACCTCCCAGCTGCCCTTGTGTCTGCTCTTCAAGAGGGTACTATGCATCTGAGCTCAGGCCCTCTTGCTTATATGTCAGGTGGGCACTCTATATTTAGGGCTATCTCCTTCCCCTCTATTGTTTCACATAATAAAAGAGAGGGGAGTTGGACAGGAAAACATAAAAGGAAGAATAAAAGCAGAGAATAAAGTTTGTATCTTCTACTGATATTAATACGTTCTAGGAAAATGAAGCTTCTCACCAAATATATTTAATCAGCCTTATTAGGCTAAAGACTAATACAGCAATAGTACTAAAATGTGTCCATAAAATACACCAAAGAAGTTGTTTTACATAGTTAAAATCTTTACAGTCTAATTTGCAGAAGGGTACATGAACATACCTTTATGTAAAGAAATCTACAGTGGCTAGTGTTGCAAAACTATCAAGAAAGAACTAAAATAACAAGCTAAGAGTAATGTTAATGTAGAGGAAACTTCTTCCACAGATTCAGCTGTCAGCTTGTCACAAACTTAATTAGCTAGGAAGAGGGAACCTCAACTAAGAAAAGCCTAGACCAGCCTGGCGCGTGGGCGTGGCTAATTGATGCAGGAAGGCCCACTCCATCGTGGGAGACACTGTTCCTAGGCAGGTAGTCCTGGGCTGTGCTAGAAAGCCAGCTAAAGGAGTCAGAGCAACAAGCCAGCAAGCAGCATTTCCCTGGCGGTTTCTGCTTCAGTCCGTTCCTGCCTCGGGTTTCCCCTTGACTTCCCAACTTGGCTTCCTTGATAACAGACCCCTTGCTCCTTTAAGGGGCTCTTGCTTAAACCATATCACCACAATAGAAAAAAAAATCAAGATAACTTCATTTGGAAAAAAAAAAAAAACCTTAGCAAAAGAACTGAACATTCAATGTATTAAGAAAATTCCAATAATATTTGAATAATAGCATGACGTTCCTTGCGTTCCTTCATTTTGTCTCAATACTAAGTTTCTGTTGAAAGGGAGCTGATAAGGTATACTACATTCAACTCATTATTACATTTGAGAAATGATATTTTACATCTAAATGCAGTTATATCAGGATTACATTTCAAACGAATCACTTCTCACTCAAACTTCCAAAGTAACAGATTTTGTTCAAGAACTTCCTTTAATTAGCACCGTTTCCTGACTGACCGTGAGGGAGCCAGGCCTTGGTGGTAGAGTGGGTGGTGTTTTCATAATAAAGACAGTCGTGCACACTCTCCTCCTGGCTAAAGAGAGTCTGCTTTCCAGCCGGGAGACTGCACTCAAGTCCCATTTAGGGCTCACTTCCCTTTGTTTGTGTCCTAACAGCTGTGAGTCTCCCGGTGAGACATGGGTGATTAAATTAGAATTTCATGCCCCTTGGTGCCTCTGCAGACTCCTGAGATTATCACCCACGAAATGTGCAAAGGCAAAGCGGGGCAGCACGTGTAGGAAATGAGTGTGCAGTCACTTGCTAACGCGATCTGGGGGCCAGGGACAGCCTCCTCTCTAATTCCAACCACTTATACACTTGCTCCTTATAACAACAACAACAATAATAAATCAGAGCTAGAACTGTAAACGTCCCAAACACCATTTATTCCATCCATTTCTACAAAATCTATTTTTCCTGAAAAGAGAAAAACCATGCTGTTTTATGACAGGCTTTTAAATTTGATATATCATGATACGTCACCTGAAACATTTTTTTTTTTCAGAGCCACAAATATCTCCTGAGTGTACATCTGAAAAAAACGGAAATTGAGATCCCCAAAGAGATCTCTGTAGGCTCATACGCATAGCAATTCTTCACATAAGGTGCAAAAGACGGAAGAACCAACATGTTTGTGGGTGGATGCAGGGATGAACCAAATGTGGTCTATACACATGAAGCTCCAGTAGTCAGCCTTTAGAGGAAAATGATGCTGACACAGGCTATCACACCCATAAACTCAGGAAATATGGCGGCAAGGCAGTCAAAACAATCACAAAGCATATAGGAGGTACCTCCATATATAGACTCATATACAGACACACAGACACAAGGAGTAGAAGTGTGTCTCCCAGGGGCTAAGACAAGGGAGGAAGGCAAATTATTTAATGGGTACAGAACTTCAGGACTGAAATTTCCTACAGGATGGGGAGAGGCCTATGCACGGGAGGTAGTGACAGACAGACAGACAGACACACACATGAATGTATTCCATGTTGCTGAACTGTACTCTCACAGCCGGTTACTGGGGTAAATTTCTTTTCAGGTATATTTTGTACCATGACTGCCAAAACAAACAACACAAAGAAACCAGCCCCACAGCTTTGAACGACAGACACTCCATCTTGTGAAGGTGCTATTCTTTATTTTTAAAAAATGAGCAGTTAGGTTTCTTATTTCTAGTTACCACAAGTCCAGTGCAGTAGATGTCACTATAAATAAACCTTTAGATAGCAGATTTGTATCTGCTATCTCTTTAGGATAGGTTCCAAATGGCTCAGCTGCATCAAAGAACACAAATTATTTCCGAGCTCTAGATTTATATTCCCGAGATCACTGTGGAGACCCTTTCACATGCACCCATGTTAAAATGTTCTCATCTCTTTCCCCCTTTGCCAAGAGATAGTGACAACAAAAAGTTGACTGTCTTGATCCTTGGACAATTCTGAAATCAGAGAGGCTGCTGGTATTAATTGGTTACTACAGCAACTGCATTGTGGTTACGGCAAACACCTGCTGTTGCTCATCCAGTTAATATACTACTCAAGAAACAGCAAAATGCTTCTACCAGGTACCAGGGCTTCTGGGCTGAGAGATTCTTCTCTGAACTGTACACGCCAATCTACCACACCCAAGTTCCACTTGAGCACGGCAATTTCACTGGAAAGAATATAGCTGATTAAAAAAAAATAAAAACTACCCCAAGCAAAGAATTAGCAGCAGATGCACACATCCCAACAGAGATACACAAGAAGCATGAAACTATGGTAACACACGTTCTCCAAAAATTACCAGCGCTCTAGCAGATCATCTTGTGAGACTGAATTAATGAAGTCCCAGAGAGCTCAGATATGCAAAGACAGACGAGACAGTGCTCCAAGTCAGTTGTGTCGCAGGAGAATGAAGTGTAAGGATTTTATAGTTCTCTCTTTATAGATGACAAAGCTGCTAATCAGGATTTCTGTGGCCTCGAGGCCCAGTAATCCACCCTGGTTCCCTGAGGTGGTTTCCGATTGAGGCAACTGTCCCGTCTGTCAGTGAAGTCTAGAGCCCCTGTTTGTTACTTGGGGTTGCCAAAGCTCCTGGGTCACATCATCTCAAAGGTGACTGCCCTTCTTTCCTGCTTCACTCTCCTTCCCTCATCCCACCCTCTCCTACACCACACGCCAAAGGTCCTCTAGCCGGCATGGTGCCGTGCCCGTCTCCCCTGCCTTATTTGGCATCTGTGATTTTTAAAAAGGCGTATTGTTTTCGCTGAACCACTGTCTAATCACATAAACGTGAAAGAAAGTTATGTGGAGGGCTCAGTCCATGAAATAATGTGGTCAGCAACCATGGAGACCTGAGTTTGCCTTCTAGAACCTACATAGGAGAAGCCCTTGGCAGCAAGCTCTTGCCATCTCAGCCCCGTGGAGAGAGTCAGGCAGCTGTATCAGAATGTGGAAAGCTAAAGGGAAACTATAACACCCAAGTGTCCATGGGGCAGTAAGAGGATGCCCGTGTGGTGGCTCCTCCTGGTTGTCAACTTGACTCTATCTGGAATGAACTACAATCCAGAATTGAAAGGCTCACCTGTGGCCCTAATCTGGAGGCTGAGAGATACAAGTTTCTGACCTGGATCTTGGCATGGAGATCTTGAGGCATAGTGGCTATGAATTCTAGAAGATTAAGACAGAAAGATCTCCAAGTTCAAGGTCATCTGGGATTAAAGGTGTGGTGACACACACCTTTAATGTGGGCCACACCTTTTCCTGGAGACCTATATAAGGACATCGGAAGAAGGAAGGTGCTCTCTCTCTCTTTCTCTCTTTCTCTTTTTCTCTCTTCTTCACCTCTCTCTTGTGGGACTGAGCAACTGCTAGATCCTTGGACTTCCATTCATAGCTGCTGCTGACCATTGTTGGGAGTTGGTCTACAGACTGTAAGTCATCAACAAATTCCTTTACCATGTAGACTACCCATAAGTTCTATGACTCTAGAGAACTCTGACTAATACACCCCGCATAGCCCTCGAACCAGTG
>JADRCD010202546.1:14521-76530 GCA_019843815.1 Montemys delectorum | reverse complement strand
TCCCCCTTCCCCATGCCTGCCACCCCACCCTCTCCCACTTATTGGCCCTGGCATTCCCCTACACTGGGGCACAAAACCTTCACAAGGCCGAGGTCCTTTACTCCTATTGATGATCAAATTTGCAATCCTCTACTATATACCTGCTTCCAGTACATTCAATCCCACCCTGTATAGTCCTTGATTGGTGGTTGGGTCCCTGGGAGCTCTGAGGGTACTAGTTAGTAATTGTTGTTTGTCCTAAGGGGCTGCAAACCCTTCAGCTCCATAGAACCTTTCTCTAACTCCTTCATTGGGGACCATGTACTTAGTCCAATGAATGGCTGTGAGCCTCTACATCTGTATTAGTCAGGTATTGTCAGAGCCTCTTAGGAGATAGCTATATGCTTGTCCTTCCTTCCGTCTCTACTCCATAGTTAATCTCTGCCACTCCTTCTGTGGGTGTGTGATTCCCCTTTTTAAGAAGGAATGAAATGTCCACCTTTTAGTCTTCCTTCTTCTAAAGTTTCTTGTGGTTTGTGGGTCGTTCTTCCTGTATTCCAAACTTCTGGGCTAATAACCACTTATCAAAGAATGCATACCATGTGTGATCTTTTGTGATTGGGTTACCTCACTCAGGATGATACTCTCCATATCCATCCATTTCCCTAAGAATTTTATAAATTCATTGTTTTTAATAGCTGAATAGTAATCCATTGTGTAGATGTACCACACTTTCTGTATCCATTCCTCTGTTGAGGGACATCTGGGTTGTTTCCAGTTTCTGGCTATTATAAATAAGGCTGCTATGAACATGGTGGAGCATGTGTCCTTATTATATGATGGAGCGTCTTGTGGGTATATGCCCAGGAGTGGTATGTCTGGGCCCCACTTTCTTTTCTATTAGTTTCAATGTATCTGGTTTGATGTGGAGGTCCTTGATCCACTTGGACTTGAGCTTTGTACAAGGAGATAAGAATGGATCAATTTGCCTTCTTCTACATGCTAACCACCAGTTGAGTCAGCACCATTTGTTGAAAATGCTGTTTTTTTTCCCCACTGGATGGTTTTAGCTCCTTTGTCAAAGATCAAGTGGCCATAGGTTTATGGGTTAATTTCGGGTCTTCAGTTCTATTCCATTGATCTACCTGCCTGTCACTGTACCAATACCATGCAATTTTTATCACAATTGCTTTGTAGTACAGCTTAAGGTGTGGGATGGTGATTCCACCAGAGGTTCCTTTATTGTTGAGAATAGTTTTGTCTATCCTGGATTTTTTGTTATTCCAGATGAATTTGCAAATTGTTTTTTCCAAATTTGTGAAGAATTGAGTTGGAATTTTAATGGGTATTGCATTGAATCTGTAGACGGCTTTTGGCAAGATGACCATTTTTACTATATTAATCCTGCCAATCCACAAACATGGGAGATCTTTCTATCTTCTGAGATCTTCTTCAATTTCCTTCTTCAGACACTTGAAGTTCTTGTCAAACAGATCTTTTAATTGCTTAGTTAGAGTCACACCAAGGTATTTTATATCATTTGCAACTATTGTGAACGGTGTTTTTTCCCTAATTTCTTTCTCAGCCTGTTTATCCTTTGTGTATAGGAAGGCCTCTAATTTGCTTGAGTTAATTCTATATCCAGCTACTTTGCTAAAGTTGTTTATCAGGTTTAGGAGCTCTCTGATGGAATTTTTGGGGTCACTTAAGTATACTATCATATCATCAGCAAATAGTGATAATTTGGCTTCTTCCTTTCCAATTCATATCTCTTTGATCTCCTTTTGTTGCCTAATTGCTCTGGCTAGGACTTCAAGTACAATATTGAATAGGTAGGGAGAGAGTGGGCAGCCTTGTCTAGTCCCTGATTTTAGTGGGATTGCTTCAAGTTTCTCTCCATTTACTTTGATGTTGGCTACTGGTTTCCTGTATATTGCTTTTACTATATTTAAGTATGGGCCTTGAATTCCTGATCTTTCCAAAACTCTTATCATGAAGGGATGTTGGATTTTGTCAAATGCTTTCTCAGCATCTAATGAGATGATAATATGGTTTTTTTTTTCAGTTTGTTTATGTAGTGAATTATGTTCACGGATTTCTAAATATTGAACCATCCCTGCATCCCTGTGATGAAGCCTACTTGACCATGATGGATGATGGTTTTGATGTGTTCTTGGATTCGGTTTGCAAGAATTTTATTGAGTATTTTTTGCATCAGTATTCATAAGGGAAATTGGTCTGAAATTTTCTTTCTTTGTTAGGTCTTTATGTGGTTTAGGTATAAGAGTAATTGTGGCTTTATAGAACAAATTGAGTAGAGTACCTTCTGTTTCTATTTTATGGAGTAGTTTGAGTAGTATTGGTATTAGGTCTTCTTTGAAGGTTTGATAAAATTCTGCACTAAACGCATCTGGTCCAGGGCTTTTTTTGGATGGGAGACTATTAATGATTGTTTCTATTTCATGAGCAGATATGGGACTGTTTAGATCATTGATTTGATCTTGATTTAACTTTGGTACCTGGTATCTGTCTAGAAAATTGTCCATTTCATCCAGGTTTTCCACTTTTGTTGAGTATAAGCTTTTGTAGTAGGCTCTCATGATTTTTTTGATTTCCTCAGTATCTGTTGTTATGTCTCCCTTTTTATTTCTGATCTTGTTAATTAGGATACTGTCTCTGTGCCCTCTAGTTAGTTGGGCTATGGATTTTCTTTTCATTTTTATGTTGTATTTTCTTGATAACTGAGTGAAGTGACTTCGAAAGACAGTAAGAAATTTTCTTGTACCCACAGTTAATTTGTAAATTGTTGTACAATGAAAATGGTTCTAGAACTGTTTTGACTACCAATATCTAAGTGGAGAGTAATATTTTGATAACTATTATAAATGTGTCACAAGGAAGTGCTTAATGTATATCCTTAGCCTTCTTAATTGGCATAGTTTTATTTCTTAACTTCATAAAGGATTCTCTTAGGATCTTAACAAAGTATTATTTCTGCACAATTCTCACTTGATTTTATTTTTGTTACCAGAATGACCATTAGCTCAAAGTGTAATGATAGTTTATTAAGCTTATTTTAAACTATGTTGTTCCTTTGAACAAATATATATATATATATATATATATATATATATATATATATATACACACTATGAGTCCAATTACGAAAAATTGACATTTTATGCACCTGCATGTCTTCATTTCAAATCTGTCATTACTCTTCAGATAAAATAAACTGTATGTCCATAAACAATCTGACAAAATCACCTTCTCTACTTCTCTCAGTTCTGATGTATAGTGATATCCAGTGCTATGGGTAAGACTGTCCACAGCTATGTGTAGGAATATCCAGTGGTGTGTAAAAGGCTGCCTAACATTGGGTAGAGACATAAGCATGTGAAATTTTTACACATTACAGATAGGGCCATATGACTATTATGTTAAGCTATTTTGGAAATTACCACTAAACAATGAAGAAGAATAGCAATTCTAGAAATTAAGTCATATAAAATACAAAAGAAACAAAAATAAAACCTCCTGAAATAATCTTAATACAGATTGTAATATGATCCAAGAATGTATTTCTCATGATTAAACTTAGTTTTCAAATTTCCACGACACATATATTTTGCTTCTACGTTATTAATAAATGTCTCAGAAGAAAGATAATTCATCAAAATATTAAAGCTATGAATTATTCCATTGCTCAACAGGGAGAATGTTTGTGAACTTCCCCTTTAAAAATTGTTTGAAAGAGTGTAACATATTAACTCTCTCTTCCTATGATACAAACTCTTCTCTGACTATAGCTACTGGTTGGAGATAATTACTATGAAGTACTTGTGTTTTCTTGACATAGCAAAGGATATTTATGTTGGACTAATATTCATTCCCTTTACCCCCTACCATGCACTTGCCTTTAGTATTATTTTCAGATGAAAGAACTCCACCATTCCCAAAAGCAGTTTTCACTAACTACTGCCTCATACTCTGGTTTTACATCCAAGATAAACAGAAGTACCACTTAAAGAGCAGTCCTCAGAAACATAGCACATCAGACTAGGCCAGGAGCTGTGTATGCTCTATCACTTCTCAGAGATTTTTGAGTAGTTACCTGCTTTATAAAATGCTTTTTAACACAATAATATTACAACATTAGAAAGTGAACAAAAGAAAGGAGAGAGAGGGAAAGAGGGAGAGATATCAAATAGGGTCTAAAAGCCAGTAATCAACAGACAAATTTATCTTTTTGGTAATAATTTCAAAATCTTTTCTTCGAGTTGTTTGGAAAATTCAATACAGTGTTTGTTTCTTTGTTTTCAGTATAACCACTCTACCATGTATTTAAGCTCCAGAGCTTAGTTCCCTAACTTTTACTGAGTAGCCACTAAAAATTCTCTGTTTCTTCCCTTTTTGTCCACATGCAACAACCTTTGGTAACTGCTGTTCTGTTCTTTGATTCTATAGATTATGCAGGAGTTAAACTGTGTGGCATTTTTTTTTGTTCCTGACTTATTTCATTTATCAAATGAATGTATCAATATCAAAATGTGCCAGATTTATAGACTTTGTTAGCAAATGACAGAATTTAATTATATTATGTGACGGGGTGATATTTAATTAAGAATATATATAGTACACTTTACTGATAAACCACCACCTACACTGAGTCAATAAGTAAGCCATTGTCAATAATACTGCACTGTAATATAAACTTCTGGCTTTAATGTTGTTATTGTTTGATAGGGTGTCTTACTATGTAGCTCTGGCTGGCCTTAAATCCATGATGCTCCCACAACCTAGTTTCTCAAGTGATAGGCTTCCAGGTGTGCAGGACCACATTCAGCCAGTTGTTTTTTGTAACATAATATTAGATTGACGTCCCTTCTATCGTTAAGCTTTTAAAAATATAACTAATTTAATTAATTAATGATTTAATTATAACACAGTATTTGCAGCATGTATCATATTCACCCTTTTCTCTCCTCTCAACTCTTTCTAATCCATCTGCCACCTACTTCCAGTTTTGTATCCTCTTTTAAAGTAATGACTCACCAAGTTTACTTATACTTAAGTGTGTCTAGAGCACAGTAAGTCACCAGAAGGATCACACACTTAAAGAAAACAAACTCTTCCTGCCCCAAAGCCATCAGCTACAATAACAACTCAGCTGTGGCTTGGGGCTCAAAAGAACCTGTTCTCTTCATGTTGGAATGTCGATGGGCTGATTTTGTACTGGTCTTAGGTAGAAAACCAGAGATACTGTGAGTTCATAGCTCCATTTCTTTGACACACCACAAGATTCTCTCTTATGCTGGTAATCCTTGAGTTGTTCCTGAGAATCTTTCTGCTCCCAAAAGCCTTCATGGATATTGTATAGATACCTCACTTGTGGCTAAGCACTCCATATATACTTTTTTCTTTCTTTTCACAAGTTTCTCCTTTTTCTTTTGTCTTTAATTCGATATTTTCTTTATTTACATTTCAAATGTTATCCCCTTTCCTGGTTTTCCCTCCAGAAACCCCCTATCCCTTCCCCTTGCCCCTGCTTCTATGAGGGTACTCCCCCACCCACCCACCCACTCACCCACTCACCCACTCACCCACTCCCACCTCCCTGTCCTGGCACTGGGGGATTAAACTTTCACAGGCCCAAGAGCCTCTCTTCCTATCGATGCCCCAAACAGACATCCTCTACTACATATGCAGCTGGAGGCATGAGTCCCTCCATGTGTACTCTTTAGTTGGTGGTTTAGTCCCTGGGAACTCTGTGGGGTCTGGTTGGTTGATACTGTTATTCTTTATTTGGGGTTGCAAACCCCTTCAGCTCCTTAAATCCTTTCTGCAATTCCTCCACTGGGGACCCCATGCTCAGTCGAATTCTTGGCTGTAATCATCCACCTCTGTATTTGTCAGACTCTGGCAGAGCATCTCAGAAGACACCTATATTGGAATCCTGCCATCAAGAACTTTTTGGCACCCACAGTAGTGTCTGGGCTTGGTTACTATATATGGGATGGATCCACGACTGGAGCAATCTCTGGATGGCCTTTCCTTCAGTCTCTGCTCCACACTTTGTCTCCATATTTCCTCCTGTGAGGATTTTGTTCCCCCTTTTAAGAAGGAGTGAGACATCCACACTTTGGACTTCCTTCTTCTTGAGCTTCATGCAGTCTGTGAATACTATCTTGGGTATTTGGAGCTTTTAAGCTAATATCCACTTACCAGTGAGTGCGTGACATGTGTGTTTTTGTGACTGTGTTACTTCACTCAGGATGGTATTCTCCAGATCCATCCATTTCCCTAATAATTTCATAAATTCACTGTTTGTAATAGCTGAGAAGTATTCCATTGTGTAAATGTATGACATTTCCTGTATCCATTCCTCTGTTGAAGGACATCTGAGTTCTTTCCAGCTCCTGGCTATTGTAAATAAGACTGCTATGAACATAGTGGAGCATGTGTCCTTATTACATGTTGGAGCACCTTCTGGGTTTATACCCAGGAGTGGTATAGTTGGGTCCTCAAGTAATACTATGTCCAATTTTCTGAGGAATGTCCAGACTGATTTACAGAGTGGTTCTATCAGTTTGCAATCCTACCAACAATGGAAGAGTGTTCCTCTTTCTTCACATCCTCACCAGCATCTGCTGTCACCTGAGTTTTTGAGCTTTGAGCTTAGCCATTCTGACTGGTGTGAGATGGAATCTCAGACCTGTTTTGATTTGCCTTTCCCTGATGACTAAGGATGTTGAACAGGGTTAGTTGTATTACAGAGCAATAGAGATAAAAGGTATATGGTACTGGTACAGAGACAGGAAGGTAGATCAATGGAATAGAGTTGAAGTCCTAGAATTGAACATATACAACTATGGTCTCTTGATCATAGGAGCTAAAATCACACAGTGGAAAAGAGACAGCATTTTCAACAAATGGTGCTGGTTCAGCTGTACGTCAGCATGTAGAAAAATGTAAAGCGATCCATTCCTTTCTCTTTGTAGAAAGTTCAAGTTCACATGGATCAAGGAACTCCACATAAAATCTGATACACTGAAACTAATAGAAGAAAAAATGGGGAAGATCCTTGAACACATAGGCACAGGGGAAATTTTCCTGAACAGAACACCAATGGCTTATGCTCTAAGATCAACAGTAGACAAATGGGACCTCATAAAATTACAAAGCTTCTGTAAGGCAAGGGACATTGTCAATTGGACAAAATAGCAACAGCAGATTGGTAAAAGATCTTTACCAATCTCACATTCAATAGAGGGCTAATATACAAAATATACAAAGAATGCAAGAAGTTAGACTCCAGAGAATCTAAGAACTCTATTAAATTGGGTTACAGAGCTAAACAAAGAATTCTCAACTGAGGAATACCGAATGGCTGAGAAGCACCTAGGGCACAGGAGTTTGTTTTTGTTTTTGTTTTTAATTTTTATTTTAGTTTATTTTTTTTGGAGGGGAAACTACGAAAGGAGATATCATATAACATGTAAATAAAGAAAATATCTAATAAAAAACCAATATAATAAGTGGGTAAAGTCTTAAGACTAAAAAAAAAAAAGCAAAGAAAGAAATGTTCAACATCCTTAGTCATCAGAGAAATGCAAATCAAAACTACCCTGAGATTCTACCTTTTGACTAGTTTCAATTTTAAGCACTCCATGTTGCACAAAGAAAGTTCTCTGATGAGGTCTAAGAGAAGCTCTTATCTAAGGGTATAGAGACACAGATTTAGAAGGCAGCTTGTGCATATGTCCATTTGGCAAAATAATGATATTAAGTGTGCTTTTGTATAATATGCATTCTCAAACTATGGGTTCTTTGTCACATGTGCAATACCAAACATATGAATCCTCTTGAAAAATGGATCTTAAATCCAATCAGAAAGAAGCTGTTAAATTGCTTTGTATATATGTGCCTGTATTTGAACCAATGCTGCACCTATAACTGTGTCATGCCATGCTAACATTATTGAAGATCACAAAACTCCCAACTGGAAAAAAAAGTTAATGATTTGCTTTTGTTTCTCACCATCATGCATTTTATCTTCGGGTATTTGTAAAAAAAAAAAAAAAATTAAAAAAAAAAAAAAAAAATAAAAAAAAAAAAAAAAAAAAAAACAACCAGCATTGATTTGACAATGTCCTGTAGCTAAAGTGTGTAGTTAGTGTTTTCACCAGCAGGAGTTTCCATCAGATTATAGTTAATAATCAAAAACAATGACAATAGCCTGAATTGTTGGAGAAGGTCCAAGAAACCCTAAGCAGCTTAAATACTGGGCTATTTACTTTATTAAGCAACTGTGGCTTCAGACAGGACCATTATCTCCCATATAGGATACTCTCTCCACTCTCTCTCTATGTATATGTGTATGTATATGTGTATGTATATATGATGTATATGTATGCATATGATGTATATGTGTACATATATGTATATGTACTTTTTATAAGATTCATTACATATATGTGTGTATATATTTGTATGCATGCATGTATCTATATACACATATATAAAAAGAATTGCATAAAATGCTAAATTTCAATATTGCTTTCCCAAACATTCTTAGTGTTAGTTATTCCTCATCCTATGACTTATTCTCCAATCCTTTTTTCTACTAAAACCTCTCTGAATTATTTTCCTTCATAACGCCTGTGTTCTACATTTTCCTATTATCTCCCCTCTATTAAGATCTTTCTCCCCTTCCTCATGCATGTTTCCTATATGTTGCTCAAAAAATAAAAATAAAAAACTAGAAATAGATTTGTCATATGACATAGCTATGCTACTCCTTGACATATATAAAGAAGGGTTCTATTTTCTACTTCAGAGTCATAATTTCACTCATGTTCATTACTTCTCTATTTACAGTAGTTAAGACATGAAAGCAGCCTAAGTGTTATGACATGACATGTCATGTGACATGACAGCTATGTGTTATGTAATTTTATTCAGGAATAAATAAAAATGAATTTATTAAATTTTCTGGTAAATTGATTGAAGTGGCAAATAATGAAGAAAATAATTTTAGCACAGAAAGAAATACATTGTATGTTTTCATTACATGTAGATCCTAGTTTTGAATCTTCACATCTGTGATTTGAACTTAAAGTCCCCATAAAATTCAAGAGTCTGCTGCCTTTTTGATGGATTGTTTTCCAAATAAATTTCTTATTATTGAATATTGTCTCAGGATATATGTATAGAAAACTCTAAGACAACATCCCAGAAACCCTGATACTGTAACATTTAAAACATGATACGTAATGTTTTACTTAACACATTTATTTGAAATAGGTATTTGGTTTAAAACAAATTCTTGATTGGCCATAAATACCAGTTCTACAGAGTTACATTTTGTTTATTAGTTTTTATTTCAGTTTCATAATTGCATATCCATTCTTTTCATATTCTGTTTTCAATATTTATGGAATGGAATGGTTAGTTAAATGGTTGATTTATATTTTAATCAATATTGAAAGAACAAACTAACCAACTCCATTCAGTAACTCATTATTAGAGCTCATATCTGTTAGGCTCAAATGTTTGTTTCTCTTCACAATTCATATGAAATCATTATTCCTCAAGATGATGTTATTTAGAGGCAGTTTTAATGGGGGTAATTATACCATAAGGACAGAGCCCTGGAGAACAGGACTTGTCCATACAACAGAAACTCAGTGATGTTTTTTATCATTTATCACACAGGAGGATACACAGGATGATGCCATCTTTCCTCAAAAATAAAGGGGGGGTCCCATACCACATCTTTCAGCACTTGTTTTTTGACTTGTTTAACCTCTAAAGCTGTGGAAAATAAATACTCATTTATGAGCTGCCTGGTTTATGACATTTGCTTATAGCAAAACAAAAACAACATTGGCCATGAACAGCCAAAATGTAACTGATGGTTAACCTTTTTGGGGATTCTAAATGACATTATGAGAGTATATAACTGTTATTTGTGTATTTCCTTATCTGTCATTGGCTGCATGAGATGTAGCCCAAACTGTCATTTAGTATAATTATTCTCTCCCTAAAAGCATAATAATTTGAAAGTTTAACCACAACTAAGAGGAGCCTACTTTCTAACTGACTAATAAAACTCGATAGGAAAATACCTCAGAATGACTTTGTTCTCAAAATTAGAATTTTTAGAACCATTCTAAAAATAATTTTATAATGTAGTCTTCCAAAAATAAATCCACCTCAGAGAAACTAGCCTTCTGAAGTTAACTATACAAACAAATATTTAGAATATGTAAATTTGGTAATATTCAACATTCCCAATCCATTCCCTCTCTGTATTTTTGTAATATCAATTTCTCCATTGGATTTCCTCTACTATATTTAGTCTTTGGTTCACTTTCCCTGTGTATATTTCCTCTCTGGACAAGAGTATGGATGTTTCTAGAAAAGATAAATGGCTATTAATTATGTTTTAGAACTAGTAGTTCATATTTTTAATCTTAAAACATTATGGGCTCTAGGAATTAAATTCTCTCCATTAAAAAACTTCAATGTTATTTGAGGAGGATGAGGCTCCTAAAAGTCCTTACATCAAGCTCCTAAACCTGTTCTCATTTACCTGTTGAAAGATTGGCTTTTCCTTCCAACATAGGACCTGTGTTCAGCTAGCAGAGCTAAATAGAAATTTTTTTCCAAAAATCACCCAAATGGGAAAATTAAGTTCACAGGTTTCTAGTTGAAAACACACTCTAAAATGTGGCAGAATGGTCAATACTAACTATATAATTCAATGGCAGGAGCTTAGAAAAAAAATATATGCAAAAGACAGCATTTAGGTGAGTTCCTTGAGGAAAGGATTTAGATTTCTGCATCATGATATGTGATTTTCATAGTAAGCTGAATTCTGTTTCTTCTGAATCAACCTTCATTTACAAACATCAGCAACACAATGCTTTGGACATGGGGAGTTAAGCATATATCAACTGATATGAAGGAATAGATAAGCTAGTGTAACTTCAACTTGCAAATTTTTTCTCAAAAATTTTAAGTATTAAAAATGAAAAGGCTGAGGAGGAGGGTGACCCTATAGGAAGACCAGCAGTCTCAACTAACATGGACCCTGGGATCTCTCAGACACTGAGCCACCAACAAGGCTGCATACATCAGCTGATATAAGGTCCCCAACATACATACAGCAGAGGACTGCAGGGTTTGGACTCCATTGGAGATGATGCACCTAATCCTCGAGAGGCTGGAGGACCCAAGGAGTGGGGATATCCTTGTGGAGATGGGTTGGGAGATGGGAGGAAGTACAAGATGTTGAACAGTAGAGTCAAGGTTGGACCAGGAGGGAGATAAAGTCTGGACTATTAAAGAAAATTAAATAAAAAAAATTTAAAAATGAAAAGGAACCTAGTCTACTTTTTTATTAATTTCTATAAGGAAATTAAACCATGGTTGGGTTTCCTGCTTTTAACTCTCGTTATGTCTTTTGCAGCATTTTGAATAGGACCGAGTTATAGGCAAACAACGATAGAATTTGCTGAGATGTAAACTATCACATTGCAGAGCCACTTTTCAAACTGCTTGGTATTAATTTCTTACACACCATAACAATCTAATTATAACTATAACTACCTACAGGGGGACATTCTAAAATGTAACTCCATACCATCATATAGCTTTTAGAACTCTTAAATTATGATGAGATGAGACAGTATCCTTAGATATCGTGACTGTAGAACCTGCACAAAGGCAAGGACTGAAGGGCTTCCTAAATTAAGCAGTCATGAATTTTCTTTACACAATTCAACAGAAGGTTATGAGTGACTAAATTGAGAATTAATAGCCTTGACATTCCTAGCCATACTTAGTATTATTTGCATAATTCTAAATAATTTGATCACTTATATTACCAAATACTATACTCATTGCCGTAAATAATTTTTAGTGAATGTTATAACAAAAATTATAACTTGCATTTAGCTTATATGTACAGAAGTGAATGGAACAGATAAAATACATGGCTGATGCCCCATACTCCCTCTATTCTGTAATCTTTCTGGAAGGACAATAACACACAAAAGGACTTTCTATTTTGAATCAATTTCAAGTTAAGAATCGAAGTCTTAGCCATTTAAACCATGATTCTGGAGAGTTTCAACTATGTGGAAATTGTGAACTCTCTCTCTCTCTCTCTCTCTCTCTCTCTCTCTCTCTCTCTCTCTCCCCGCCCCCACCCCGTGTGTATGTGTGTGTGTGTGTGTGTGTGTGTGCATGTGTATGTGTGTATAATTTAGAAAACACCGATCCACTGGATGATTTGGCTAAGGACTTTAAGAATATAATTCAGACTTTTATTTTTTAAATAGTGCCTTTACTTAGGCTCACTGAATCACAGCGAGCCTAATTGCATCTATTTTAACTGGCTTTGGAACTATCAGGGTGCCAGAAAAAAAAAATCCTCTTTAGCTGAGAAGTTGATGAGTTCATTTCTACTCTTAATTCTGACATTCTTTGGCAGAATGCCTGTTATTTTTGCCTCTAACTCAGTCACAATTTGGTCACTTTTCTTCTTAGACCCAGACATTTTAGACTATTACAGTAACATTTACCCTCAAAATCTAAAAATCAAGCAACAATCATAAGAAGAAACAACAACAAATTATGTTTCTGTTACACATAACAGTTAAGTGATCTGATAATGATACTAAAAAATAATTGTATGAGTTGTTAAATACTATAATCTGTCTCTCACAATTCAGTTTCTTAGTAAAATGAGGCTTTGTAACAAACTTTCAAATTTTGTTATGTTTTTTATTATAAAAGCATTATTAACTATTTCTTAACAAATTGTATTTTGTCTTAAAACATGGGTTGTTTAAAACAAAATTAAATTGTTTAGGATTGTTTAATACTCCAGCCCTCACCCTACTCAGCTTCTTTACTATCTTACCCATGTTTCTCTCCTCTCCTTTACTGAAGGGCAAATTAACTCAGTGACTTGATTTTGTCTTACTTACCTTCTGTTTATATCATAATTGTCTAGAATTGGGAGTCATCAAATTGGTAGACATGTTAACCCTTGCTGAGGAAAAATATCATTTTTTGACAGGAGAAATCTACTTGTATGCTTCCTACACATACAAATCTAAAAAGATTAGTCAAAATTATATTCTCATCTGTAAATCTGGTTTTCAATGTGACTTTTTGATAACAAACTTTGTTGCCAACTTATTTCCAATACAGAAATATTTTTATTGCAAAGGCAGACATGTATTAGTAATACCATCTTTTGTAATAAATTATTTATTAATCTTATTTTAATTCAATTTACCATCTTCTGTATTAATACATTTGTGAACAAACAAATTTTATCAGCAATATACATTTTTAAATAGTGGACCTAACCCTAACCCTCACCCCAACACTGAGCTCAGAGGAAGACAATACAAGAAATGCAAGCTGTAGGTCAATCACTTTCCTCCATAGCAATGTATAAATTAACATTTACTGAGAAAAACAACATTCATCCAGAAAGTCAGCAAAGCATCTCAAAATGAGTCATCTTAAGCTACTGTTGAAGTAAGAAACATGCTATCAAGTCAGCTAACACAACACTATATCAACTTATGATTTTAAAAAGCCTGCATATAACTAAGAATAATGCTGAGCTTCTCCAATTTTACCTTTTAGACTTTCAATATGTCTATTGCTAATAGTTACTTAACAGTAAGGAATTGTTCACTGTCTGCTGAACTATAAACAAGACGAGGATATCCTCTGTCAGCACCTACTATATACTCTATAAAAGTCTTAGTCTTTCAGTAACAGAAGAACAGTTATGTTGGTGTAAAAAGAAAACAAGACTTTTTTTCACAAGTGCATATCAAAGACTCATCATCCCAAAAGGGTGTTAAAACTAATAGGGTTAAAATGTTACATGATACAAAATAAGCATCAATTGTTTTCCAGTGCTGGTATTTTCAATTTATAAACATTAAAAGCATCACTAAAAATAAAATCGGGAGAGAATGAATAATCTATGTTTGATACCTTTGAAATTTTTTTTGTAGAAAAAAATCAAGAATCTTCATAAACGGAGACATTAAAAACAATAGTTTTGAAAGAAGAACTATTTTCCACTTCATCTATGGAGTCATCAAAATCCTACAAAGGTTTTCAGTAGATATTAAGTATACTCAAACGAAAATGTTGTGGGGAACAGTTAGAATAGAGAAGAAAATAAGAAATGATGGAGTTTGAAGACTGCAGTTAGTACTGTAATAAAGAAGACAGTGGTGAAAGGACACATCCATGACACAAGCTAGAGACTCTAGTGCTTATGCGTAAGTCCCTCCCAAGTTTATATGTAGAAATGCTTATGCCTTTTCCTAAAGTGAGGTTACATAGAGGTGATTAGACAATGGGATAAGTGCCATTATAAAGAAGATCCTTTATAAGCCTGAGATAGATGAGTGGCTAAAGTACTTGCTTCAAATCATGAGAACCTGAGTCTGAATCCAAAGCATCTAGGTTTGTTTGTGTGTCTATTTGATCTTGATGTTGGGAAAGTGGAAATGAGAAAATGTTTGGAGCCTTTTGAACAGTATTCATGCTGATTAGGAAAGTTTCAAGATGAAAGATCCATTCTCAATAAAATAAAATAAAATAAAATACACAATATTAGATTAAGACACTCAACATGGATATCTGTTCTTCATATGAATGTACAAATACACAAACACACACACACACACACACACACACACACACACACACTGGACAAAATGCACAAACATGCACAGAATAACCAAATAAAAGGTCAAAATTATAAATGTTTTTGAAAAAGATATAAAAGAAAATGTGTATGACCTTGAGCTCAACAGATTTTAAATTTAAATTACATTAAACCACAAGAAATTTAAGAAGAAGGAAGACCAAAAGGTGGACATTTCATTCCTTCTTAAAAGGGGGAACCAAATACCCACAGAAGGAGTGGCAGAGATTAACTATGGAGCAGAGACTGAAGGAAGGACAAGCCAGCCTAAATATAGCTATCTCCTGAGAGGCTCTGACAATACCTGACTAATACAGATGTAGAGGCTCACAGCCATTCATTGAACTGAGTACATGGTCCCCAATGAAGGAGTTAGAGAAAGGATCTATGGAGCTGAAGGGTTTGCAGTCCCTTAGGACAAACAACAATATGAACTAACTAGTACCCTCAGAGCTCCCAGGGACCCAACCACCAATCAAGGACTATACATGGTGGGACTGAATGTTCTGGCAGCATGTGTGTAGTAGAGGACTGCAAATTCGATCATCAATAGGAGGAAAGGAACTCGGCCTTGTGAAGGTTTTATGCCCCAGTGTAGGGGAATGCCAAGGCCAATAAGTGGTAGAGGGTGGGGTGGCAGGCATGGGGAGGTGGGAGGCAACAGAGGTTTGTTCTTGTTTTTGTTTGTTTGGTTAGTTGGTTTTTGGAGGGGAAACTGGGAAAGGAGAAATTTACATGTAAATAAAGAAAATATCTAATAAAAAATTAGCAATAGAAGTTTTAATACTATAAACATTAGTAAAATTAAAATAAAGTTTTAAATTTAAAAAAAAGAAAAAGAAAATGCCCTACAAAAAAATCACTAGCCTGATCTGTGGAAATATTAATTATATTTCCATTAAATGAAAAGCTCTGCTTTGCCAATGACATTAAGAAAATGTAAAGGGAAATAACAAACTATAAATATACACTTGTAAAAGATATATCTAATTAAAAACCTTTAAAAGCCATAGTAATAACTCTTAAGATATATAGACTCTTCTCTAAAGAAGACAAATAGAAAACACACATATGGAAATATACAAAATAATATTTATTATTAGTAAACTCCAAATAAGTACAATGACAAATTTTAAGTCCATACTTCCTAGACCTGCTAAAATCCTAAATTTAACACCGTCCATTGATAGTGAGCATATAAAGTGACAACAGGACACTTCCTTAATAGGAATGATATGGTTACCTCACAACACAAGTTTCCTAAAAAATTGCATGTAGCATCTATTTGAAACTCAGCTATTACATCCCTAGGAATTTATCTAAGCAAATGGAATGATCCCCTAAGTTGAGCCGATTACAGAAGTGTGTCGGTTAAATTTACGCTGTGATAACTGCTTGTAAGAAACAGCTTAAGGATGAAAAGTTTATTTTGGTTCATGATTTCATAGTTCACCCTTGCAGAGAAGGTATTGTGGATGAAGCACCATAGTGCATGGATGCAGAAGCATGTAGTGCTTCTTCACAACACTGCACAAAGTTAGGCTGGAATCAACATCCAGGCTATTATCTCCAAAGACAACCCATAGGCTCCAAATTGAGTATGGCTTCACAATCCCCCAAATACGAACAAGTGTTCAAAATACCCATCATAAGAGCATAAGCGCTGTTTATGTTCATCACACAACAAGAGAGTATTTTGGGTGCTTCATGATAAAGCTATTAAAAAGATTCAAATAAAAGCTATAGAATCTGATACCAGCAAAAGAAAAAAAAAATCACCTATAAAACAACACCTCAGCTAACACCTAGATTTTAGCCAAGTGAGATTGTGTCACATTGATGCCCTACAGAGCTGTTAATAAATTTGTGTTAAATTAAGCTGCTAATTAATTTTTTATAGAATCAAGGGTAAAGTAATACAGTCATGGACAATGAGATCATATTGTTGAAATGCAAATGAACAGAAAAAAGGTTAAAATGATTGTCAAAGACAAGCTCTGACAGTATCAACAATCCAAGAAGAGGATGTGGGGATGCTGATGAGGTAAAGCAGCCAAATACTCACATAAATTTAGCAGATTAAACAAGACAAGCTTCAACACCTGCATCTGCATGCATGCATACATACGTACATACATACATACGTACATACACACAGAGAGACTGACAGACATATATTTATTCACACATTGAGTAGATAGAGCAAAGCTCCAACAACTTTAATTTTTCTCCCACAGCTTATATATTCTATTAAAATCTTTCTTAAATTATAAAAATTACAATGCAATTATATTCTATCTTTCTTTTAGTAAATGATCATGAAAAATAGTATGTTCCCTAATATCTTTAAATAAAAAACATTTTATGTATTCAGGTAAAGAAAACAAATCATTTCTAAGAACCCACATATATTTATATAAGCAACTTACCATATATATATATATACATATATATATATATATATACATACATATATATACATATATATGTATGTATATATATATATATATATACAGGGTTTTTTTTTTCGAGACTGTCCTGGAACTCACTTTGTAAACCAGGCTAGCCTCAAACTCAGAAATCTGCCTGCCTCTGCCTCCCAAGTGCTGGGATTAAAGGCATGCACCACCACTACCAGGTTAACTTACTGTATATTAATAAAGGGAAAGTAAGCAATTTAATTTTCTCAGCCAGTTTTTCTTAACTGGCAGACTGCAATTGGCAGTCACAAAGAATCAATTATTGCATTATCTTAAAAAGTAATCTAAAAAAACCTTAAGAAATTCAAAAATCTAAACTTTCATATAAAAAACAGTCAGTAATTTCTACTTTAATTCTTCAGGTTGCATGCCTACTTATTATCATTTTTTAAATTAAATCATATTGGAAGCTGAAGGCAAATTGAGTACAAGAAAGTGATCAGCATGAGGATCATCAGCTCAGCATTAACAGGAAAGTCACATCAGCTAGTGTTGGCCAAGCTGCCATTGCTTCCTGATCTTAAACAATCCCTAGCTCAACTATTAAGGGTGTGCCTTTCTCAGCCTCAAATTGTCCCGTAAGATTTTCTACATCAGAGCCTCTATCAAAAACACCTTAACCCAACTTTACTAACAATATATGTCTCCAAATTTGTTCCAAGTGTGGTGGTCATTGCTAACAACCTACATCTCTAAGTTTTTTCCAAGGGTTGTGGCTGAGTCATTAATCTGCTTGAGCAGCAATGCTGGGAAAAACTCAGTCTCTATTATTGTAAGTGCCAATGGTACTACCCAGAGAGGGCCTGGAAGGCCCCTTAGAGTTTAGACTCATTTCATGGTTAGGAGGGATCTGATGTCAGGGCAGCAAGCAAAGCAAAACTTTGCAACAGCATGAAGTTTTCAGGGCACATGGTGCTCAGGGCTCTGCCTCTTTGGGACAAACTCTTCGACTTGGTCAAGTTTGAGCTTTCCTATGGGCCACATTCCATGAATTGTAAAGCTGTTTTGTTGCTCCTCTTACAGGAGTTCTACAAATGATCAAACTGATAATGGCTGAGAGTTGGAGACATCGATAAACAGCCCTAACTGTCATACAATGGTTATCTGTAGAGATCAATAAAAACATATGAATGTCCATGTGTTAGTGTGTGTATATGCATCCTGGCACTCTCAGATGGAGACAAAAGAATGGCAATTCAGGAGCAATGAGGACACTTGTCACTGAATTTTCAGTTAAAGAAGATGGAACTCCTTGGAGAAATGGCTGATAATAGAACTAGGGAAAGACAGAAGATGAGAATGGAGTATTTTCAGAGACAAATAGAACAATTCCCAATGGCAAAGCTAGAAAGTTTTAACCAAAATAACTAAAATAGAAATGAAGTTATATACTAAGATGTTAAATAGTGCTTGTCAGTGAGATAGGTTATTGTCAAACAAATAAGAGGAAAAGACAATGCTCTCCTGTGTAAGAGTTACTGATGATTAATGTAGATATTTTTCCCTGAAAGAGGTATAGCATAACACTATACTACTTCCATGTGGATTTCACATAATAACTTTATCTTCAGGAGGCACAACATAGATTTTAAAAGAAAGTAACCTTAAAGTGTGGAAAAGCAAAGTTTAAGAAGCTTTCATAATAACTACATGGGTAAGTACACATGATTTTTAAAATACAGGAAAAACAATCACCTATCTCACACAACTATGAATCCTGTGAGTTCAAATAATGACTGGTCCGGCAAGAGATGCTCATTTGTGTAGTAGTGACATGCTACAGAAGGAATCAAATACTTCCTAATTGGATTTAAGGCCCACTTCACAATATGAAAACCATACTGGCACCATTATCTGTGTCAAGAACCCGTGGCTGAATAAATCTTACACCCAATTGCAGAACCTGTTATTATTCTGTTAAATGATTATAATTGTAAACTGACTCTTAATGAATCACTGCTATGTACCAGCCCATAAGTTAGTACATGTCTCAATCCTCATCAGAGAAACATCTTTCTGTAGTAGATCATGACAAACACAGAAATCTAAACTGGTCAACCTACAGAGAATAGGAAACTGAAGAGATTAGCCTTAAATGGAACAACTGTATCACACCTCCTCCTTCCAAAGCTCTGTGAACATTGCATAAAGACAGATGGAAAGATGGTAAGAGCCAGACAAAGTAGATAATTACAAGAAAACAGGGCAGTTACATAGATGAACTAACAGTTATTTGCAGTGGAATGCACACAAGCTACATATATTCAAGTCAGACAAAATTCCAGTATGTACAGGAGATGTGGACAGAAAATTCTCTTAGCTTAAGAGCTCTTGCCAATTGATAGCCATTGGAAGACCTAATTTTCTTTTTTTTCTTTATTTTTTAAATTTTTTTTCTTCAATTCTTTCTTATACCTTACTTCCATTCCAAATCTACTCCTCTTTCTCTGTCTTCAGAGAAGAACAGGGTTCTCAGGGTTATCAACTGATCATAGATCACTGCATAACAAGTTGCAGTAAGACTAGGTAGAAATCCTCATATCAAGGTTTGATGACACAACCCAGTAGGAGGAAAAGGGCCCAAGAGCAGGCAAAGGAGTCAGAAAATCATATTTGTTCCCCAATAATCTCTTAACTCTAAAACTGTTTTGAAATCACTTAAATGTCTGCTAGTGGAAACAAACCCATGAAAGGAGAAAGTATATTTTCCAACTTGTTAGTATAAAACAAATGGGTCTGTCCTGTAATCTTAAGTCTATTAGTGCTTTTGCCATATGCTATTTTGTCTTTAAATAAAAAAGCTGAACTTAAAATTTTGATATTCTTTTATGCAGAATTTATTACGTTAACGACAATGACAAGATCAGTAAATATAATGAAAGGATAGGTCCCCAATGAAGAAGCTAGAGAAAGGACCAAAAGAGCTGAAGAAGCTTGCAACCCCATACAAAGAACAGCAATATGAACCAAGCAGTAGCTCCCAGGGACTAAACCACCAACCAAAGAGCACACATGGAGGGACCTATGGCTCCAGCTGCATATGTAGCAGAGGATGGTTTGTTGGACATCAATGGGAGGAGAGACCCTTGGTCCTGAGAAGGTTTGATGCCCCAATGAAGGGGAATGCCAGGACAGGGAAGCGGGAGTGGGTGAGTTGGTGAGCAGGGGGAGGGGGAATGGAGTAGGGGGTTTTCAGAGGGGAAACCAGGAAAGGGAATAACATTTGAAATGTAAATAAAGAAAATATCTAATAAAAAGTAGAAAAAAATAAAGAAATGATAGAATTTATTTTTTCTGTACGTGTTATTGTTATTTTACTGAATAGTAATACAGGAGTTTCAAAAATTAAGGCTCCATGCAGTACCTTATGGAAAAGGAATAAGGATGCTCTTTATTTTCTAAGCACTAAGACTAAACTTAGTCTTGCTTTATAGGCAAATTTTCAATACAACATTTAATCAAAAGTGTTATCATAATATCAAGAATAGTTTCTCTAAGAATAGTTTTTATACCTAAGATTAAAAACAATGAAAAATTTTCATGAAAGGATATAGTTAATAATGTCAGCAAGCTAAAAATAAACAAATAAAAACATCAAATTAAATTTTCTAACTTCAACAGAACAATTAAATAAAGTTAAAGGTGTGTAGACCTCTTTGCACAATACCAAGACATAAAATAAGACAAAGATAGTTCCTCAAATTTTGATATGTCAATTATTTCCACTATGTTCACAAAGTATGAAATGAATTTGTATATACTCTGGGTCAGGAGGACTATTAAAATATGAATCAGAAAGTTATACATGACCACAACTATTACTCAATACTGAGAGTAGTTTACTTCTCCCCTTCCTGCAATGCTTCTTTTAAAATATATGCATTATACAATGTTCATAATTCATCAAGAAACTCAAAATAATAAATAAATCCTAGAGTCAGGTAACTAAGTTTAGCAATAACAATGATATTTTGTGTTTCAGATTATACATGCACACTTATTAAAACCCATTTTGTGTGAGTGATAATATTAGACAATTAATATTGAGACTTCTTTCTTGATTTTATGTCTAATTAGATTCCTTTCTTCTACTCAGTGTGTGAGACTTTATTTTGGGCCTATTGATAAGAATGCTTTAAAGTCTTTGTTTTCTGATATCATCACAGTTTGTTCCTTGTGTCTCATTTTCTTCCTAATTAAGTATTATATTTTCCTGATTTGTTAATCTAGTAGGTCTTATTTGTTATATGAAATGAGTAACCTTTCGAATACTTTTGTTTATGTTTTGTTTTTTTCCTATATTTTCAGCCTAAGACTGGATCTTGTAGACACATTTGCTGACAAATCCTACACTCTGGCAACATAATGAATAGATTCATCCATTGCAATTATGGAATGATTTCTAAAGGGGAGATGCCATAAATGTGTCATGTGATCATGGAAATACTAGGGAGCACACAAATTTCTGAGAAATGTAGTGCTTTGACTCTTAAACATTATGTTGCTCATCATTTTACTTGGCTGACTACCATCCCATCCTCCATTCATTTCCCCTTCCCTGTAGCTCCTACCATATTATGTACATACAGATGGCACATAATTTCATCATGTGCAAAGGATACAGGATATTTAGCACATATTGCTCCTGGAGTACATTATTTGTACCCTGCAGGGTTTGAATGAATAAAGAAAGCTAAAGAAAAAAAAAAGCAGTTCTAAAGATCTTTCATTCTAAGCTCTCCGGAACACTTTCTTTCCATTTATTTGGAAATTGTTTCAAGTACCAGTGAAAACATATCTATAGCTATAGGATGTCTTCAATTTCACACAGATGATGGAGAGGCAATTCCCAATTGAGCTGGATTATTTAAATTAACCCATAATTCAAAATCCTTCACAATGAGCTCAGGAATTTATTCTATGATTTATTTTGCAGGCACTGCATCATATTTCTAATTAAATTTTTCTTAGATTAATGCTAAATGACTTCACCCTTCTTGAAAATTCTCTCACCAGTCAGTAATTCTAACTGAGTACAACAGCAAAGGTGATGGAAAACTTACAATATCTTTTTGATAAATAACCAAGTAGAATGTTTATAAAAATTTAAGATTGAAGTAGTTTTTTTCAGATTTATTTTTGACACTCCAGCTTTTATTCCCCACCCTGTCCACCCCCAACTGTTCTGTGGGGCAGTTCTCATAGCCAGAGTCCAGTAGAGCAGAGCCACTTTGAACCCCAGAGACCCACTAAGCATCTGCTCAGGAGGGACGGAAGGCGTTCAGTGAATTGCTCCTGAGACCATGGCTCAGATTTCAGCCCAGATCCCTCACAGCTGCCCCTGCAGGAGATGTGTATTCTATCAGGCAGACACTGCCTCCAACTCCCAGCATTCTAGCTGGACCTTACACATAGTCATCTGACCACAAGCCAGGCATGCCACGTCCCATACAATAAAAAGGGTGGTTTGCCCCCTCCTCACTCTCTTATTCCCTCCCCTCTCTCTTTCTCTTGTTCCCTTCTCTCTCTCTTGTTCCCTTCCCTTCTCTCCCTTGCCTCCCCTCTCTCTCTCTTGCTTCCTCTCTCTCTTGCTCTCTCTCTCCCCTCTTTGCTCCCTCTCTTCTTTGCTCATTGTTCTCTTCTCTCTCTCTCTCTCTCTCTCTCTCTCTCTCTCTCTCTCTCTCCTTCCTCTCCTTTCCTTCTCTCCACTCAACTAGCATATTTCTCCTTCCTACAATAAAATAACTCATTCATACATTGCCTCCTTTTTAATTAAGGCACCATGCAGCAAGCAGGCAAGCCCCCGGAGGAGAGAGAGAGACCTGGGCCTCACCACCAGGCCCACAGCCAGCCCTAGGAGGGAGAGAGACTCGGGCCTCAGCACCAGGGCCCCCTCCCCCAGGGAGAGAGAGAGCCTCAGCAGGCCATGCCTGGGCCACAACCCAGGCCCCCCTCCACCTCCTTGAACAGCACTGTTCCACATCACATACTTAATCCCCACCTTCCTGTCTCCAAGAGGATGTCCCTTCTACAACCTCCTGACATGTTGCTCATCATCTTACTTTGCTGACTACCATCCCACCCTCCACTTATTTCCCCTTCCCTGTAGCTCCTACCATATTATGTACATAGGATGGCACATAATTTCATCATGTGCAAAGGATACCACCTGACCTCTAGCCTCCACGGGGCCTATAGTCTCTTGAGGGTTACGTGCATCATCTCTGATTGAACACAGACCCGGCAGTCCTCTGCTGTGTATGTGTTGGGGGCCTCATATCAGTTGATGTATGCTGGCTGCTTGGTGGTTCATTGTTTGTTAGATCTCTGAGGTCAAGAGTAATTGAAACTACTGGCTCTCCTACAGGGAAACTGTCCTCCTCATCTCCCTTCAGCTGTTCCTAATTCAACAACACATGACAGCTGCTTCTGTCCATTGGTTGGGTGCAAATATCTGCATCTGACTCAGCTGCTTATTGGATCTTCTGGAGTATAGTCATGATAGGTCCCTTTTTGTGAGCACTCCATAGCCTCAGTAATAGTGTCAGGCCTTGGGGCCTCCCCTTGTGCAGGATCCCACTTTGGGCCTGTCGCTGGACATTCTTTTCCTCAGGCTCCTCTCCATTTCCATCCCTGTAATTCTGTCAGACAGGAACAATTATGGGTCAGAGTTTTGACTGTGGGATGGCAACCTTCTCCCTAATTTGATATCCTGTCTTCCTGTTGGAAGTGGGCTCAATAAGTTCCTTCTCTCTTCTGTCAAGCATTTCATCTATGGTCCCTCCCTTTGAGTCCTGAGAGTCTCATACCTCCCAGATCTGTGGTGCATTCTTGAGGGTCCCCCAAACCTCCTACCTCCTGAGGTTGCCAGTTTCAAAGCTTTCTGTTGGCCCTCAGGACTTCAGTCCTTTTCCTTCACCCAATGCCAGATCAGGTTCCCCTCTCCCTCCTCACTCCTGTCTACCTTCCCTCCCAAATGCCTCCCTTCCTCCCCAATTGTGATTGCTTTCTTCTCCCTCCAAAGTGGGACTGAGGAGTCCTCACTTGGACACTTCAGCTTGTTCACCTTTTTGAGTTCTGTGGACTTAATCTTGGGTATTCTATACTTTATTTTATTTTTTTATTTTTATTTTTGGCTAATATCCACTTATTAGAGAGTATAGGCAGGGCCTCTCAGGAGACAGCCATACTAGGCTCCTTTCAGTATGCACTTCTTGGCATCCACAATAGTGTCTGGGTTTGGTAATTGTATATGCGATGAATCTCCAGGTGGGACAGTCTCTGGAAGGCCTTTCTTTAAGTCTCTGCTCTATACTTTATCTCCATATTTGCTCCAGTGAGTATTTTGTTCTTCTAAGAAGGACTGAAGCACCAACACTTTGATCTTTCTTCTTCTTGAACTTCATGTGGTCTGTGAATTGGTTATTTGGAGCTTTCAGGCTAATAGCCACTTATCAGTGAGTGCATGCCATGTGTGTTCTTTTGCAATTGAGTTACTTCACTCAGGATGATATTTTCTAGTTCTATCCATTTGCCTAAGAATTTCATAAATTCATTGTTTTTAATAGCTGAGTAGTACTCCATTGTATAGATGTACCACATTTTCTGTATCCATTCCTCTGTTGAGGGACATCTGAGTTCTTTCCAGCTCCTGGCTATTATAACTATGGCTGCTATGAACACAGTGGAGCATGTGTCCTTATTACATGCATGTTGGAGCATGTTCAGGGCATATGCTCAGGAATAGTATATCTGTGTCCTCAAGTAGTTCTATGTTCAATTTTCTGAGAAACTGCCAGACTGATTTCCAGAGTGGTTGTACCTGCTTGCAATCCCACCAGCAATGGAGGAGTGTTCCTCTTTCTCTACATCCTTACCAGCATTTGCTGTCACCTGAGTTTTTGACCTTAGCCATCCTGACTGGTATGAGGTAGAATCTCTGGGTAGTTTTAATTTGTACTTCCCTGATGATTAAGGATGTTGAACATTTCTTTAGGTGCTTCTCAGCCATTTGAAATTCCTCAGCTAAAAATTCTTTGTTTAATTCTGTACCCTGTTTTTAATAGGGTTATTTCGATTCTCTGGAGTCTACCTTTTTGAGTTCTTTGTATATATTGGATATTAGCCCTCTATCAGAAGTAGGATTGGTTAAGATCTTTTCCCAATCTGTTGGTTGCCTTTCAGTTCTATTGACAATGGCTTTTGCCTTACAGAAACTTTACAATTTTATGAGGTCCCATTTGTCCATTCTTGATCTTAGAGCATAAGCCCTTGGTGTTCTGTTTAGGAATTTGTCCTCTGTACCCATGTGTTCAAGTTTCTTCCCGAGTTTCTCCTCTATACATTTCAGTGTATCTGTTTTTTTGTGGAGGTCCTTGACCTACCACATCAATTCTTAATCTTAGAGCATGAGCCATTGGAGTTCTGTTTAGGAAATTTCCCTTTGTGCCAATGAGTTCAAGCCTCTTTCCCAATTTCTCTTCTATTAGACTCAGTGTATTTGGTTTTATGTTGATGTCCTTGATCCACTTGGACTAGAGCTTTGTGCAAGATGAAAAATATGGGTCTATTTTCGCCTTTCTACACACAGACATCCAGTTAAACCAGCACCATTTATTGAAGATGCTTTCTTTTTCCCATTGTATATTTTTGGCGTCTTTGTCAAAGATCAAGTGTCTGTAAGTGTTTGATTTTATTTCTGGGTTTTCATTTCTATTCCATTTATTAATGTATCTGTCTCTTTACCAGTACCATGTAGGTTTTTATCACTAGTGCTCTGTAGTAAATCTTGAGGTCAGGAATGGTGATTCCCCCAGCTGTTCTTTTATTGTTAAGAATTGTTTTCACCACTCTGGGTTTTTTGCCTATCCAGATGAATTTGAAAATTGCTCTTTCCATGTCTTTGAAGAATTGTGTTGGGATTTCAATGTATATTGTATTGAATCTGTAGATTGCCTTTGGTAGAGTGGCTATTTTTACTATATTAATTCTGCCAATCCATGAGCATGGGAGATCTCTCCATTTTCTGAGATCTTCGATTTTTTTCTTGAGAGACTTGAAGTTATTGTCACACAGGTCTTTTACTTGTGTGGTTAGAGTTACCCCAAGATATTTTATATTATTTGTGGCTATTGTGAAATGAGTTGTTTCCCTAATTTTTTTCTCAGTCTGTTTATCATTTGTATAAAGGAAGGCTACTGATTTATTTGAGTTAATTTTATATTCAGCCACTTTGCTGAAGTTATTTATTAACTGGAGAAATTCTCTAGTAGAATTTTTGGCGTCATTTATGTATACTATCATATCATCTGCAAATAGCGATACCTTTATTTCTTCTTTGCCAATTTGTATCTCCTTGATCTCTTTTTGTTGTCTTATTGTTCTCTTACTTCGAGTACTGTATTGAATAGATATGGAGAGAGTGGGCATCCTTGTCTTCTCCATGATTTTGGTGGGATTGCTTCAAGTATGTCTCCATTTAATTTGATTCTGGCCATTGGTTTGCATTAAATTGCCTTATTATGTTTAGGTCTTGGTTTTTAATTCTTTATCTCTGTGATACTTTTAACAGGTGTAGAAGTTATTGACATAACTGTCAATTAAAGAACATTGGTATGTCCCCTCCCCAAGTTAAATATGCCTCTTCTTTTTTGCTCAGTATTGTCCAATTTTTAAAATTTCATGACAAGTTTCTACTTATTACATCATGTTTCAATACCAGAGAACAATAGGTTTGAAGTGATAGCCTCTCTAATATAATCCAAACCAATTTAAAAATTAAATCAAAATTAAAAGTTCTCTAGATGACTCAAAAGTACTATTTGTTAAGTAAATAAGATTCACCAAAGAAAGAGTCTTAGTCAAAAAGCAATGATAGCATGTAGATTTTGTAGATGTTTATTGCTTGCTATAAGAAATTATAACTCTCCCTTGAGCCAATTACTTAATTTCTAAATCATAAACTAGATAATTTAGTCATTATCATAACATATAATACATTATGATAAATCTAGAATGCATAAAATCCACTATATTTAAGAAATGGGTAGATAGGTAAATGGTAGGTGATAAATAGATAGAGAGATAGATAAATAGATAAACAACTCTTAAATATTTTGCTCTCTCTTTACAATACATCTTAAACCATGTAAACTTGGTTCAGTTTTTATAGCAATTACACTCATACCACTTTTGTAAAAAATGAGTGCACAATAGTATGGATGTTATCCCTATAAAACTTGTATTATTCTACTTTAGAAACTATAGTCTGGAAGAAATCTCAGGCATTCCTTTATAGCCAAGCAAGTCAATCAGGATATGAGAGGTCAATCTACCCTAATAATTAAGGAAGCTATAATTAACTTTCAATATCTCATGGAAACTTATTTAATGTTAAATCTTTTTCCTAGGTTATGTCCATTCATTGTGCTTTCTGTATTTTTTTGAAAAATATATTATGTTGGTTGTATATTTAATTGCAGCAGGCTTTGATACAGTGGCTTATAAAAAATTAAGCTCTTCTCTTCAAGAAATTGATGACCAGCAGGGTAGTCACATTGAAGCATTAATCGTAGTAAGATGTAATTGCTGTCAGTCAATATAAAAAGTAAAAATGTAGGAAAAAAGACCATCTTAAGTCTGGGAGGTTGGGGGAGGCTATCAGTGAGAATAACAAGTAAACTGGATGGTGATTAGCTAGCCCATAAATATGGCAGCAAAAAGGTTGATGAGAAATGGAAGCAATTCCAATAGAGACTCAGAAAGAGGAAAACTCTGCTTTAGTCAATCGTACAAAACAGGCAAATATCATTATATTTTTGATCAAGGCAAAATGTAACAAAATGTGTCAAAGAAGCAAGCAGTTAGAGCCAAAAAACTAGGATTTCTGTTCTGTTCTAATTGGAAGGAGCATTGTTGATTTGCTAAGGTATGGAATAAAAAGGTTGGAAAGATTGCTTAAAACATAACAGATAGCTCTATTTTCCACTGAAATTATAACCACAACAATATGCTTTCATATTTTTATTTAATTTTATTTTTACTTATTCACTTTATATTCCATTCTTCCATATTTTCCCCATGCCCCTGCTGCTTCTCCTCTGAGCTGCTCTGGGTACTGCTGGATACCTCCTCACCCTGGCACTTCAAGTCTCTGCAAGGCTAGGTGCTTCCTCTTCCACTGAGGACAAACAAGGCAGCCCAGCTAATAGAACATATCTCACAGGCTAGCAACAGTTTTTGGGATAGGTCCCACTCCAGTGGTTCAGGACCCACATGAAGACCAAGCTGCACATCTGCTAAATATGTACAGGGAGGCCTATGTCCAGCTAGTGTATGTTCTTTGATTGGTGGTTCAAACTCTGCGAGATCCAAAAGTCCAGATTAGTTGACTCTACTGGTCTTCCTGTGGAGTTTCTATCCTCTTAGGAGGTACAATTCTTCCTCCTATTATACCATAAAAATCCCCAAGCTCCATCTACTTTTTGGCTGTGGTTGTCTGTATCTCTCTGAGTCAGATGTTGTGTGGAGCATCTTAGAGAACAACTTGTTTCTGTCTGCATGCATAACAGAATATCATTAATAGTGTCAGGAATTGGTGCTTGCTCATAGGATGGGTCCTAAGTTGGACCACTCAGTGATTGGCCATTCCCTCAGTATCAGCTGCATCCATTGTGCCTACATTTCTTATAGTCTGGATAAACTCTGGGTTGAAAGTTTTGTTGGTGGGTTGGTGTCTCTAACATTCCACTGGAGTTTCTACCAGACTACAGAGGGAGGCCTCTTCAGGTTCCATAACCATGTTGGGAGTCATTGCTAAGGTCACTCCCATTGATCTTGGGAGCCTCTTTCAGGAGACAGCTATATCAGGATCCTGTCATCCAGCACTTTCCTGGATCCACATTAGTGTCTGGATTTGACGATTGAATACGGGAAGGATTCCCAGGTGGAGCAGTCTCTGAATTGTCCTTCCTTCAGTCTCTGCTCCATAGTTAGTCTCTAGAACTCCTTGCATGGATATTTTGTTCCCCCTTTTAAGAAGATCTTTACCAATCCTATATCTGATAGAGGGCTAATATCCTATATATACAAAGAACTCAAGAAGTTAGACACCAGAGAACCAAATAACCCTATTAAAAAATGGGATACAGAGCTAAACAAAGAATTCTCAACTGATGAATACTGAATGGCTGAGAAGCACCTAAAGAAATGTTCAACATCTTAGTCATCAGGGAAAAGCAAATCAAAACAACCCTGAGATTCCACCTCACACAAGGCAGATTGACTAGAATAAAAAACTCAGGTGACAGCTGATGCTGGAGGGGCTGTGGAGAAAGAGGAACACTCCTTCATTGCTGGTGGGATTGCAAGCTGGTACAACCAGTCTGGAAATCAGGTTGGCAGTTCCCCCGGAAATTGGACATAGTACTACCAGAGGACCCAGCTATACCACTCATTGGCATATACCCAGAAGATGCTCCAACATGCCATAAGGACACATGCTCCACTATGTTCATAGCAGCCTTATTTATAATAGCCAGAAGCTGGAAACAACCCAGATATCACTCAATAGAGGAATAGATAACAGAAAATGTGCAACATCTACACAATGGAGTGCTAATCAGCTATTAAAAACAATGAATTTATGAAATTCTTAGGGAAATGGATGGATCTGGAGAATATCATCCTGAGTGAGGTATTCCAATCACAAAGGAACACACATGGTATGCATTCTCTGATAAGTGGATATTAACCCAGAAGATCGAAATACACAAAGTACAATCCACAAACTACAAGAAACTCAAGAAAAAGGAAGATCTTTGAGTTAATTTTGCATACAATCACTTTGCTGAAGATGTTTATCAGCTGTAGGAGTTCTCAGTGGAATTTTTGGGGTCACTTACATATACTATCACATTATCCTCAAATAGCCATAGACATACTTTGATTCTTCCTTTCTAATTCATATCCCGTTGATCTCCTATAGTTGTCTTATTACTCTGGCTAGAATTTGAAGTGCTATATAGAATAGATAGGGAGAGACTGGATAACCTTGTCTTATCCTTAATTCTAGCTGTCTTATTTTAAATTTCTCTCCATTTTGCTTGATGTTGGGTATCACCTGATTCTACATTGCTTTGATTGTGTTTAAGTATGCACCCTTTATCCCTGATTTCTCTGATACTTTCTACATAAAGGCGTGTTGGATTTTACCAAAGGCTTTTTCAGTGTCTAATGAGAAAATCATGTGATTTGTTTCTTTGAGTTTGTATATATCGTGGATTATCCTGATGTATTTTTGTATATTGAAGCATCCCTGCATCACTAGGATGAAGCCTAGGTTTTGATGGATGATGTCTTTTATATGTTCCTGGATTCCATGTGTGAGTATATTCTTGAGTATTTTAAATCAATGTTCATAAGAAAAATTGCTCTGAAGTTCTTTTTCTTTCTTTAGTCTTTGTGTATGTTAAGGATCAGAATGGCTGTGGCCACATAGAATGAATTTGACATTGTTCCTTGTGTTTTTATTTTGTGAAATAGTTTAAGGAGTGTTGGCATTAGCTCTTCCTTGAAAGTCTGGTAGAATTCTGCACTAAACAATCTGGATTTGGGCTTTTTGTTGCTGTTTGGAGACTTTTAATCACTGCTTCTATTTCTTTAGGTATCATGTTTAAATAGTTTATCTGATCTTGATTTAATCTTGGTCAGTGATATCTATCTAGAAAATTGTCCATTTTGTTAAGATTTTCCAATTTTGTAGAGTACAGACTTTTAAAGTAAGACTTACTGATTCATTGAATTTTCTCAGTGTGAGTTGTTAGATCTAATTGCTCACTGATTTTGCTTATTTGGATACTGTCTTTTTGCCTCTTGGTTTGTTAACTAAGGGTTTGTGCATCTTGTTGATATTCTCAAAGAACCAGCTCTAGGTTTAGTTGATTCTTTGTATTGTTTCTAATTGATTGATTCCATTCCTGATTTTTATTATTTCCTGCCTTCTATTCCTCTTTGGTATGCTTGCTTCTTTTTTTTTTTCCTAGAGCTTTCAGGTGTACTTTTAAATTGCTGACGTGAAAACTTTATTTCATTATTGAGGCATTTAGTGCTACGAACTTAGGCTCTTAACATTGCCTTTGCTATAGCTCATAAATTGGAGTATGCATTGCCTTCACTTTCATTGAATTCTAGAATGTCTTTAATTTCTTTCTTTATTTCTTTCAGGACCCAGAAATCGTTGAGTAGAGAGTATTTCAATTTCCATGAGTGTTCAGGCTTTCTGGTGTTTTTGTTGTTAACATCCGGCCTTAATCCATGATGGTCTGATAAAATACAAGGCATTATTTCAATTCTCTTGTATCTGTTGAGGCTTGCTTTGTGACAGAATATGTGGTAAATTCTGGACAAGGATTCATGAGGTGCTAAGAAGAATGGATTTTCTTTTGTGTTTGGGTAAAATATTCTATAGATATTTTGTGATATGTTGGCATGTTCTATGTAAGGTGGACAGATTGTGCACTCAGAACAAAATTTATGGCCAGGTTGTACAGTTGCCACCTGAAACATTTTTTGACTCATTACACATTTTTTTTCCTGAGCTGAGGTTTCATCACTGAACATTCAGAAACCCTTACTATCTCCATTGGTTTGAGCCCCCACTTTCAATTACAAGGCCACTTTTAAGAAACTTAGATTTACATAATGATGTTTGGGACAATGAAGTTGATGGTGCTTAAATGAGATTTTCAGTTTAGCAAGAAGAAGGTTTGAGGTTTATAGGGTGAGTGTTTTCCACATCAGAAGAAACTGAATTGGGGGGTATGCTGAGATATCACTCTAAAGTTGACTGAACTGTGGTCAAAGAGAGGATATGTCTTCATTTGGAATCAATGGCTATTACCTTACTTGAGAAACAGGTCACTGCAAGTTCAGTCAAGAATACCTAGGTAAGAAGCACACCTCTAGTTATCTGTGTGGACCCTGTATTTCACAAGTAAAAAAGAGATGTACTGAAGATACATGTTTAAAAAAAGGTGATATCTACCAGAAACTGGAAGAAGCAAAGAATGGGTCATGGCATAGCTTCCAAAGAAATCATGGCAATTCTATTCAGATATATTGGTTTCAGACTTCTGGCTAAAATCTTTGAAGGCATTTGTATTGATATGAGACAATTTCTTGCAGCAACCATGCATCCATTATATAGATATTGGTACAGGAAGATGGCATGCTCTTGAAACAGTAACTCAGCATGTAGAGGTTCCTTTGGAATTGAGTAAGGGGAAGAGAATGGAGGACCAATGTTCTCATTGTCTAGAAGGAAATGTTTAGAGTAATAAACTACATAGTCTAGCAATAGGAATCACGAAAATCAATGAGAAAGGCATCTTTAGAAACTACAATAGTCTTGGCTGATGTTCACTATTCAGAGCTAGAATTGATTATGTTTAATAGTTGTGTAGTGTAATGGTAATTCTTGGTTTTCAACTTTACTACATCCATAATAAACTAAAATCCAAGTAACTGGTTATACCTACAAGGGATTATTTTTTTTTTAGTTAAATAATTTGTAATGAGAAGACCCACTATTAATTTAGATATTTGAGGTATGTAGATACAACTTTAATCCAAGTAGTTTTGAGATGGAAAGATCCAGCTTTAGTATAGGCCATACCTTTAGAAGACATCCTTTATGAAGGAACTGGGAGAATAAAGTTTGCTGTTACTTCCTGCTTGCCCCTCCACAACCTATAAACCAATCTAGAAAGTCACCTTTAAAAATGTACATTCATTCTGTAAGCTACGTTACTCTAGAGAACCCTGACTAACAAAAGTGGTAATGAAAGATTTTATTTAAAACTATAAATAATTGGGTAGTTTGTTTTCAAGCAATTTGTAGGAAAAATGGGTTGGTTTCTTTTATTGCTACTCTTACATAATATTTTTATATAATATGAGGCCAAACTAAGAAAGGAATTGTTCTAATAAAAACCCCAACACATGGTGATTGTGAGGAAAAGTAATTGTGGATAAAAATCCTCAAGTTCTTAATGTCATAAAATAAGCTAATATGGGAGAAGTCACTATTAAAAATACTGTGGCAAGAAAAAGGCCAAGATTGTGGTTGAACAATCTTTGTCTAAAGATATTTAAGCATATAATTTATAGATCTGTGCCATCATCTCATTGGAAGAGAGGAATAGATCTGAGGAAACTTGTGAAAACCTTCCTGTTAAATGGCACAGATTCCTGAGGTATCACAATGGAAATTTTGAGACTACAGTATAAATAAAAATAATTTAAAGCCTAAAAAATGTCCAAAGTACCTAATGTAGGGTACAAAGTTCCAACCCGTGTGGGAAGGAAAGAGAATGCCTGGGATACTAGAGAAAGTAGATCCCAAAACAGCACTGTATGAAGATTTTGTTCAGCAAAGATAAAATTCATCTACTATATTTTTGTCCTGAAAACTGATATACGTCAGGGTCACTTAACAGCTTTATACAAATAAACCAACAAGGCTCAAAACAACAAAATAAATATTTAATACACAAGGTGGTTCAAGTAGAAATAGTTTTTACAAAGTTAAAATAATTTAATAGTGTAATTGATTTCTACAAAATTATACTAGAATAATGGTGAAAAATAAAAATGCTGGCCAGTTAATCTGTGTGTTGTAAACTTGGAATGAAGTCAGATAGGACTCCATCTTCTATGGAGTAAGGTCAAAAGATAATTTCTGAAAATGAAGAAGCTGACACCTAAAGATAAACCTGGAAAAGCAAACAAGGAGCCAGCATCATAATTATAAGAGGCTTATCTCAAGAGAGTGCTAAACACTACAAGATGGCTGATAAGCATAGATGCCCTACCTCTGTGAATACTGAAATTGAAACTGAGAGCAAATAATTACCTCCATTTGCTCTTTATGTTTCCATTTGGTTTCTTGTAAGTTTTGCATAAGAATAGAACCTTTCCAACTACATGTATGCATGACTTTCATAGAAATAAGAATTAGGATTTTCCTGGTTGTTCTATGGAAAACAGACAACATAGTGAGAAGCCAATAACCAAATACCCAGGATATGATAATATAAGGGAATCTATATTGAGGATGGAAGAAGTAGAATACAGACTGCTCTTGAGAAAGGAAGAACAACAAGATGTCATTATTGACAAGGGACTTCATGAATATGTGTCTTAAGAAAACTATGTGACAACTATAGGACTTAAGGAAAGTAAATTTTATTTTGGAAGTCTACTGAAAAAAAATCTCTGAAATTTAGGGGAAGTTATGTTATATACACATTTGTATATGTGCACTACATTCAGAAGAGAATTCTTGGCTGGAGAAAATCCCAAGGATCTTAACCACATGAGCAAAAGTTAAATATGTACAGAGAGTTGATATTAGTGTTGTGTTATAGTAGAGAGAAACTATAGAAAAGAGGAACATCTGGAAGTAAAACATGAGACACAAGCAGGTACTGATAGCACAGGTGCAGAAATGGAGGGAAATAGGAGTAGAGCATCATATCAACCAAGCTTCTGCTTAAAATATGGAAGGCTCAATGATATCAAACCCCTGTTAAATGTCGATTTGATACTCAATTTGTCTACTATATTAAGCCACAAATCATTACATATTTGCCAAGAACTGTTTTAGTGGAATGGTAGAGGAAAATGAAAAAAAAAAAAAACCATGAACCTCTGACACCTACAGGAATATATTTAAAAGATTTGTCTCTAAGCAGTGTGTACATGTATTAGATACTTTCTGATGGAATTATGTAGCTTAGGAGCGTTATCTTAAAATAGAAATACCAGAGCTCTGTTCATATTCATAAGAGAGGTAGAAGAGTAGGAAGTTCTTAGTAGTGTTGAAAAATAAGTGAGAGTAAATTGGACGTGAGAGGAAAGAATGTTCCACCCTTTGTAACATGAACTAAGATTTGAAGAACTGATATAGATGCAGGCATGTTTATACATTTTCATGATCATAGAATATTTCTTTTAAATGATAGATAAAAGACAACTAGCACTGAGAATAGATTATACATGGATGCACAGAAAAAGCTTAGGAACATGTAAACTGTGGTTTCTGGTAGATAGGAAACACAACCTAAGACTTATGGTCATAAATACAGAAAGATAGTGGGCAAAGGACTGATGATTAAAGACAATGGAAAATAGTTTAGATAAACTTTGCAGGTTTATCTTTTAATATGTGATATATTTTTCTTGAGATTGAAAAATAAGACAAACTGCATGATATCATCCTCCATATCTTGATAGAATTCTTCTAGGCACCCTTAATTTAACTAGATTCATGTTTGACTCAAAGTCAGCCATCTACTTTTCTCCTTCAAACTTTTTCCTTTTTTCTAGTGCATAGTGCTAAAGTGGGAGTCAGGCTGGAAGCTGTAGCTGCCTCAAAATAGTTATGGTGAATTGGTGCAATAACAAAGTGGCAGATAGGCAGGTAAAAGTAGACTGGAAGCACAATACAACAAACAGAACAAGATAAGTCTTGATTTCAGAAAGGTTAAGCAGTTTCATAAAGGATTTCAAATTCTGATATACTTCTATGAATTTGTTAATGTTTTAAAGTAGTTTACTTAAGGGCTGGGAGATGGTTCAGTATAAAAATAGGTAACAATGCAAGCATGAGGACCTATGTTCAAATCTTTAGAACCCACATAAAGCCAGGCCCAGTATTACATGTTTATAATACCAGTGTTCCTATAGTAAGATGTCAGATAGATATTTTAATTAATTAAAACTCCAGAAGTTCACAAAACACCAAATTCAGCATATGAATGGCTAGTAACCTAAGGACTGTGTCTCAAGTTCAAAGGTGGGTTCAGAGCTAAGGCTGTTCTCTGATCTCTACAGGAATGTCATTTAACATATGTGTCCATATTCACAAGTATAAATGTACATGCCCATACACATATATGGATGGACACACACACACACACACACACACACACACACACACCTCACATATGGTATTCCATGCTGTTTTATATGCCATGTGACAAAACATCTGAGATAAGAAAAGCAGGTGATATTTACTTATTTATTTCAATGCATGTTATAATGAAGCATATATCAATGGTAAGAATTGACATAAAATTATCAGAACATATAGTATATGTGATCTAAATAAAGGTAGTTTCCTGCATCAAAGAAAATGAGGATCACTCATTTCTAGTAGATTAAATTACTGGGTGATATGTGAAAAAATCGTATGTATAATTTTTATAAGACCTTTTTATGTCATTATTTCAGGAAGCATTCAGATAGCCTTGTTCAGTCTTCTCCACTGCTGACAGCTGTGGATTAAAACATTTCTTAGATATGTGCTCTATTTATCTAAAAGACAAGGTTTCACTTGTCATTTGACATTTAAAATAACTGAGAGTCAGCCAGGAGTTTTAATTAGAATTGTCACCTGAACCCTTGTTATCCTCTGCTCAGCTGTGAACAGTAATTTCTTTGTGTACCTAAATGATAAATTGAAAAGAAAATTGCAAAGCAATCCAAAACACAGATGTGTGTTGCATGTCTCATTCAAAGCATAATTACTGAGATTACATATACTGAGAGTTGTAAGAGGCTGATAATGGACATATAAATATTAATGAAAATGAGAAAATACTATTCTTCATAAAATAATACTATCAATAGTATAAGACTCCAGGAGTAAATGAGACACTTGGGTCTCTTAAAAGGTTTTTTGAGGACTGAAATTCAAATGGAGGCCTGAGGGACTACATTAGAGCAATACTGCTGAAATAGAGTAGCCTTTTGGCAAGACATTGTTGCACCCATCATGAATTATCTAATTTGCTCACCAAAAGAATTTTTAAATGTTATTTATTTTCTAATATATGAAATAGTAGCAGTGTTTATAAATAAACAATATGGTTGAATTAATATTTGGTACAATTAAAAAGGAATTTTTATTAAAATATTATTTCAGGTTTTAATTACAAACATTATTCTATTCAAATAAAAATGAAGCACCTTTAATAATATCTCTTTATATATTAATGCTTTGATCTACAATAATTTACATGTTTTTATAGTCATACTTCTGTTGCTATGACAAATTATCCAAGGAAAATAACTTAAATATTAAAAGTTTGTTTGTGCCTACAGTTTAAGGGTTCGTTCTATGATAACTTGGTTCATTTGCTTCTCAGCCCAAGATAAGACAGAGTATCATTGCAGGGAGCATGTGGTTCAGCAGAACTGTTCACCTACCCAAGGGCAGGAAGTAAGTATAAAGTTAGAAGGAATATGCAAGGAGAAATAGAGAGGGACAAATTACAAAGACAGAGACAGAGATCTTCTCTTAGGCAGGGACAGAGATAAAATGTACCCTTCAGATGCACATGCTTAAAACCTGAGTCTAGGTAGGTCATGAGCTTAGGGAATATTCTATTCTGCTAAATGAGTATAGCAATAAAATGACTGCTAATGACATTCTGCTGTACTCATATGTCAGGTGTCACTCATCCACCAATAGAGAAGCTTCTTCCAGTAGACTAGGATTAACATAAGATTTAAGATTAACATAAGATTAACAGTAGACTAAGATTACAATTGGACAATGTGAAGAAAGTAGGACATTTTGAAGTGCTCGGTCTTAAATAGGATGACTTCATAAAACTCCTCCCCTCAAAGTGCAGGGTTGTGTGGAGAAGAGGCAGAAAGATTGTAAGAACTAGAGGTAGAAGATGAATCCAAGGAAATGGTGTCTTCCAGACACAATGGCTGTGATACCCATAACTCATAGTCTGTGACAACACATATTAGACCTGCACAAGATCAAACCAAACAAAATATAAACACTAAAAAGGGGAAATGGAACAAAGTCCAAGTCTACCCAAAAAGCTATTTCAATGATCTGCCTGAGAAAGTAAAAATTGGTTTTCTTCAGTGGAGTGCCACTGAGTATATTACCCATACTCTAGGGCAGACCCATGCCTAGGAGTAGTCGCAAAACACACAATGGACTCCTTGTTTTCAGTGAGAGGGTACTTTTTGTTTTGTTTTTAGATTGTTCCTTTTTTGTATTTTTGTTTTCTTTTGGTTTGGTTTTGTTATTTTATGGAGAGAGAGAAAGAGAAAAGCTGGTTGAGTGAATAAGAAGAGAGAGGAATCTAAAGTGAAATGGGGGAAGAAAACAAAGGAAAAAAAGATTAGTCATAGTTTTTCTCCTGGGAATTAAATAACTATGTATTTTACAAAAAAAAAAAATGATGCCCAGATGCCACAGGTATTTTATTGTCCAGGTGCCCAGGTACCCATGTGGATGATAACCATTATATATTAACCTCAATGATATAAAGACTGTAGAGAAAATAAAATTCTTGTTCTCTGAGTGCTATCTAAAATTGTCATTACTATATATGTCAGTCACTAGCTAAGTTTCTTTACATTTATCATTTTGTCATCATGACAGCACTATGAACTGTTTGGTAGATGATAAAATTCAGGCAACTTAAAAGGGAAAGTTATATGCCATACACAACAGATTACTCAACAAGCTAAAACAGAACTTGGAAGTTTGACAATATCTCTGCTCTAAGAAGTAAAGTTTCTTTAGTTGAACTCATTGTTAAATAAGAGACATTATTCACAATATTATTATTCTTGTTTAGTACACTGATAACAAGACGTTAACATATATTGTTTTAATTATTTAAATTGGTTTGAGGTTTAAGAATTTGTGTATTTAATTTACTGAAATTCGTAAGAGAGTTTGCTCATCTCTTGAAGTACAACAATGATGGAAATTGAGATATATGGCTCTACCTTTTAATAAATAAAATTGCAATTATAGTAGACCAACTGCTGATGATCACTTGGTTTTATAAAATAAAGGCATATGTTGAAGTGAATGCATATTAAATATTCTATTGTAAAAGACGGTCAGCCATCTCTTCCCAAATTGGAACTTTATCATTCCCTATATATTCAGAGATGAATAACCTGCAAGTCAAAGGCAATTTGCACAGATAGGAGAGGTGAAAATGAGTAAGTTACCAGTTCCAGTATGAAATTACACAAAATTGTTATAGGAGAATATTCTTGCTTGACAATTGACTTGAAAGAAACCTAGAAAATAAGGACCTTTTAACCTTTTTCTAGCGTCCTTAGTATGAAATCTATAAAGATATTACAAATTTATGTTTAAAAATATAAAGACTTGAGAGCATAAATTGGTTAGCACATAATGTAATTCAAAAGCAATTTTGCTTCGCAAAACAGCATTTTTCTCACATTACATCAAAGATATCATACAATTCAAAGATAGTTTTGAGAAGGCATTGACAAAATAATTTTTTAAAAGTCAACAAGTAATAGTATCAATGAAAGTTGAGAAAAAAGAATAATGTGAACAATTTAGTTTTATAAAACAGTTTAGCACATTATAAAGATCTATCAGATAGTATAGTGTAATGCTGTCCTCAAGTAACTAATAATTGTAATGGATTGAAAAGACTAGATTAGATAGAGGCCCGCTTGTGTATAAGAAGTGATTTTATAATAATACAAAAATCACAACTCAGGTGAAAAATATTGGATAAATTGATTTGGAACAACTACGTTACAATTTTGCAAAAATCAATTGATATTTTATTTCATACATCAAATTCAATTTAAGATGAATTACTCATCTGATGTTTGAAAGATTATTTTGTTACAGCTGTGAAAAAATGAACAGGATGAAGTCAGGGAGAAAAACCACTATTTGGGAGACTAATAGGAAGACTAATAGGAAGCAAATGAGACATAAGGGACAAAAAAAATGAACTCTAGAGACGTGGAATGAAAGGGAAAAGCAAATCTGGAATAAGTAAGTTTCAGGCTTCAGGTGATGGAATGAAAGAAGTTATTGCTCTTTGACATAGGTTAGACAAGGTGACAAAGGTTAGCATGAGACATACATAGAATGCCAGGACTAAATTTAGAGTAGCAATCCAAAATCCAGATAAGGTATATAGAGTAAAACTTGAGCATGTGTAATGAATTTCTAATGAATTCTGTTTCAAATGAATTTGAAGTTATAGTTGTCAAAAGTAATTACATAGGAGAAGGTGTAAATGGCAAAGAAGCCAAGTTCAGAGTCTCAGAGTGGCAACAAGAGTATGAAGTACTGTGTAGTAGGAAACAAAAGTTGCAAAGAATGATTGGTATTTATTATCAATTTGGCAGAGTCTAGAGTAACCTGAGATATGGGTCTCCTTGCCCATGGTGATAAAGTATATTGCATTAATCGGCCAAACATGCACCATCCTGTGAGCATGGAATCCTGGTATGTATAAAATGGAGAGAGCAAACTGGACACTGGTGTGCATTCATTACTCTCTGCTTTGCTGTTGTGAATGTAATATAACTAGATGCTTCAAACTCTTTGCACAATAATTTCCCCATCACAGTAGACTGTCCTATTGAACCAGAACAAATTCTTTGTCCTTGAGGTTGAAAGCAAGCATTATTCTAACTTTATAAAATTGAACCATCTCATATTCACAGAGTCATAGTTTAAAGGAGAAATATGTGTAAAGGAATTACTGCTGATGGACTAAGTTATTCAGTAAATAATGAACAGGCCACATAAGCATCAAGAACTGAAGAAACATATTTGGGCAAATATATATACCCAACATTTTCTCACAATAAGCAACAAAATTATAAAATTAAGAAATAAAATACACATGTTATATTTTAAAATACATTTGGTAAAGGCATCATTAATAATCATACACAAAATTCTATGTAGAAGGAAGTTTGTAATAAGTAAAAACACTGTTCTGTTAGGTAGGCCAGGGACCAAGACTTGGCAGGAAGTAATTGATCCAACTTTGTCTGGTAGAATTTGTTTGGTTTGGTTTTTAGTTTTGGTTTTGGTTTTGGTTTTGGTTTTGGTTTTGGTTTTGGTTTTGGTTTTGGTTTTGTAGAAAACGTCATGTGGACAAATTTTGAAAAAAAGATTCTTTAGTATTGTGTAGCTTTTTTCAGAAAGAAATCAATTGACATAGGGGAAGGATAATCAATAACAGGCAAAAGTAACATTTCACCGATGTCAAACTTGATGAACTGATGAATGGATGTATTGGGTTATATAGAGGAGAGCAGAAGATCAAAGGATCACAGAAAAGTCTAACCTAGAATGGAAACCAGTTACCTGTGACAATTCTCTTGCAGCAGCCAGCTCATGAAACACTTTCTAGTATTGTTAAAAACAGCCAGGAAGGGGTCAGCTTTCAGTTCAGTTCCAGCTTCATGTCTCCATGTCATAAAAATCAAAGCCTTCCCTGTCTTCAGCAGTAGAGTCTTATCATCTAATTATGGTATATAAACAACCACAGTGGCATAACAGTCTTTCATTAGGACCCTCCATTGCCAGCAGCTCATAGGGTGATAAACCATGTCTAATATTTGTATTTTTTTACCTCCAAACTTTATGCCTCCAAAGAAGGCTCCTTGCTACTCATACATTCTACAAAAGAATGCTCTCATTTAAACTGCTGAGCTTATTACCCATTTAGATGTTTTTAAAATATGTAGTATACTCAATACTTACCCTAATATAGAAAATATCAAAAACTTTTTTTCTACAGAGAACAGGCAGGCTCTCTGAAGTCTAACTACCATCATCCACTCTAAACAAGTGCCAATTGGCCTTGAACAGCTATAGAAGCTATCAAAACCAAAACATTAGCAATGTCTAAAATAGTTTGCAAATGTGCCATTACATTTACATTTCAACTGGCTGTTTTAGTTAAAACAAAAAGTTGGCTATAGTGACATCAATGTTATCCAGATAATATCTCATCTGTCACTCATAATCCACAGACATTTTCTATCAGTATCCCACTTCCTTATTCCTACATCCTGCTTTTGCCATGGGACCACTGTGTGTATCCCCAGTCCTGGTAGATAGACTGGTAGAAGGACTAGATTGTATTTTCCATTCTGACTAAAGTCCACAAGGTTGCATTCTAACTTACTGTGCTATTTTTCTAATGGCCCCCATGACTGTGTTGTGTTTTTCACCTTTCCATAAAATAACCCAGCAGCTGAAAAGGCCCTAGTATGAGTGAACAAACTGCTCCCTGTTAGACAACATTCTTAAAGGATAGCTAGATGACTGCCCACCCCAGGTCAGGTTTAATCTTTTCTACCTGTACCACTTTCTCCTTTAAGTTTTCCGTGAAATACTGCTCAGGCTGTGACGTCTTCCAAAAGCTCATTTCCTAGTAATTTTTCCTTTAGAAATCCAGCTCAATGAAGATACTGCCACATTTTCCTTCAAGTTATCTCGATAAACTCCTTTATATGTTTTGCCTTTCCTTCACCATTCCTTACTGATAATTACTCTACAAACTTGCTTGTGTTACCACCAAGTTATTCAGATATACCAGAGCTCCTTTCACGTCATAAACACAATGTCCAGCACGGGACTTAGTAAAATCAACAAAACTTCATACCAGTACTGTGGATATATATATATATATATATATATATATATATATATATATATATACCTTGTGTTAAGGAAGAATGAGTAGTTGTACTTCTCAGTCTCTTTGCTTCCATAAAACTCAGATTGATCCCATCTATCCCTGCACCACACTCAGTCATATAAGCCAGAGAGAGCATAAGCAGCTATTGCTTCTTAAAATTCTTCCAAGTCTGAGTCAGGCCATTTAGTGGCTATTGTGGTCTCTTGTCCTGGACTTTCACCTACACACTGAAGGGAAGCACTGATTTTTTTCTATATTATAGGTTGGCCCTAGTGTATACCTTCTATTACATTTACCTCTCTATTCTAGCTCATATGTAATTGTTCCCATGAGTTCCAAGTTTTCTAATTGGAGGAAGAACTCTTTAGCACTCCTGTCATTTACAGGCTCTTGCCCTTGCATTCTGGCAACTATAAGAAATAGAAAGCCAACACTTCTACTTCTTTCTTTCTTTCTTTCTTTCTTTCTTTCTCCCTTCCTTCTTTCCTTCCTTCCTTCCTTCCTTCCTTCCTTCCTTTCTTCCTTCCCTCCTTCCTTTATTTCTTTATTGTTATACTTAACATTCTAAATCAGAAACTCATGCAAAATCTGGTAATCTCTTGGTGCAATTTTTTTTCCTTACATGGGAAAATTCCTTTGAAAAGACACTGATCCTCAATCATATATCATTACCCCAAAAAAGAACATAAAACTGGCCTTATAGTCTACTTAAAATCCAATGCCATAGGTGTTATTTGAGATGGCAATACATTATTATCCTTCAGATGTTTAGGGAGCATGTCTTAGATAGAAGATTAACACCATTCATTAAGGATGGGCATGCCATCGTATACTAAGTAGAGGAAGATGGCCACCATATAATTCCTCTCTATCCAGCTCCTACTATCTCACAGACATTCCACTCACAGATGCTTGACTTTGGTTCCAAGTTCTATCATCTATCTCTGGGATTAGAGAACCACACTACAATAGTTATACCACTCCATTTCTGTGGAAAGGTAGCTATGCCTGAGTGACCCCTGAAGATTCTCTCATGGACATTACACCTTCATGTGGATTATACTCAATTGAAAGCTTCAGCACTCATTGCAGGAGCCATGCAACTACTCATCCACACTCTGAAGCAGTAAATGTTAATCTACTCTAAATTCCTTGGTGGGTGGGTGGGCACTACTTGCTACCTGCCCAAATGTTTGGGATTCAAGAAGGAAAGACACATGCACACACACACACACACACACACACACACACAGAGTCTTCAATTTTAATATGCATTAAACAGTGCAATGGCTAGGCACTTCCAAACCTCCCCATGGCTAACACACTCTCTCTTTCAATATTCCTGAATTATTACTTACTAAAACCTATTTTCCATGAACCTAGGCCTATAGCCCTCATGGGCCATGATCCTCGACTCTTACATATTGGCAGTATCTGTGTCTCTCTGCCCTATGCTTCTCAGGGCAGAACCTTCTCTCCTGGCAGTGGTGATTCTCTCATTTCCTCATTTCCCTTGCCTGGGAACCTCAAAGTCCAGTATCTGTCTCCCTGCCCAGCCATTAACCACAGTTAATTTTATTTACCAAAGAGCCAACTGGGGACAGAGACCCTCAGCATCTTTCAGGTGGACATGCAGGTTCCTGTGTCATTTGGGGAGCCAAATTAACACAAATGCTTTAGGACGAATCCACAACACCACTCATCTTTAGTTTTGTTCTTCCCCATTGAGGCATCATTCTTGTTTCCTGAGTTTCCATGGAAGAGATAAACAGATGTCTACTTTCTACCAATAGACAGCAAGTGACAGACTAAAAATAATAGTTCCATCAAATCCCTGTTGGTGAACTCCAGGTTTATTGAATTTAGTTTTAGGAGTATCAGTGAAGGGTTACTCACAGCAGCATGGATGATGCTATGAAAAGCTCCCTCCAGGCTGCTGACAATTCACGAAAGCAGCAATAGTGGAGTTCCCTGAACTACTTGCAGCAAATTGATAGGGCATAACATCTCCTTTCCTCAGTAGTTGTTACATTTTAAATAACCTTGAGAAGGGACATTGTAAATTTTGTAAGTCTTAGTCTTTCTGGGACTTTTGAGGTTTATTTCCTGAGTCCCATGAACCTTCATCTTTCCTCCAAGAAAGAAAGTTACATATCACATGAAATTCCAAAGCATTTGTTTTATACAAGCCCATATTCAAAATTCAGCACTTGTTGCTCCATCTATCTTAACCAAGGTCATACATGACATCTCATGCTTAACATCAAAGAATCAGTTTTGGTTTTGGTTTTTTGTTTTTTGTTTTTGAGGGTTGTTTGTTTGTTTGTTTGTTTTTCTCTATGACCAAGAACAAGATCTAGACATTTGTTTTCAAAATAGTATAGAAGTTCTGCCTGGAGAAAATAGGCAAGAAACCAGCAGGGGAAAGACAGGTAAATGAAAAGTATAGAAGAAGTTGCACTTCTGTTCATAGGGAAGGTTGTATTACACATAGAAATGTTAGAACATCATGAAATAAAAAAAAAATTAAAACAAGTCAAATTAGTAAACATGTAGAATATAATATTTACCATGCAAGATATACTTGTGCTGCTTTTATATAATCACAATAAACTGTGCAGAGAAAAAATAAAACAATTGCAATTATACTAGCATCAGAATTGAATATATGTTGGCTACATAAAACATTTCAGAATCATTTCTATAAGTCATAGAAACTAAAATCTTCCCATATGAACTCAAACCTTTCCTTTAGTAGCTGACTACAGGGGTTTACAGAATCATTTTTTTTGTATGCAGATGAATGGTCAGGTCATACTCAGAGGATTGTTTTAGTATCATAGCATGCATAAAACTCCACTGTTATTGCCTAATGAAAAAGGATTTACTAATAAAATATATCCTTCCAGTCACAAAATGCATTGTCCCTGACAAAGGAGACAAAAATATTTAGAAAAAAAAAATTGTTCTTTTCACCTTTAGATGTGATAGAATCATGGATAGTGCAGTTCCTGATGCTACCTGACACCTACATATGACTTCCTGTCAACTGATGGAATATTCACACATTCTCCTTATGTGAAACATGTGTTTATACTTTCAATTCACTACGCAATATCAGTCCCTAATAAGCAATATAATGATGGCAACTCTCTGGTTCTGAACTTGTACACTTTCAGCAGGTGCCAGATATACAACAATCCCTCAATTACCAGGTGCCTTCACACATGCGCGCGTGTGCGCGCACACACACACACACACTACCAACATGTTAGTAAATATCCACTCTTAATCCACTGAAGAAGGAAGCTGCTTGACAGCAGGATTAGCTCCACTGACTAAATTTGTAGCACTTTATGGATTCTGTCAGCTTCATCAATATAAATGCTAAAAATAATCACAAATAGCTGGTAGATTTTTGTTATTATCAACATTAATGTTCTGTGTAAAGAAAGATGATTTTTAACCTTTTTGGAATGTCTTTGATAGCAGAACTATAGATAGCCTGACAGCCTAATATTTTGCTGTTTTCTAATAAAAGTTTTTATTTATCAAAATAGAAGCATGACATAAAAGATATATTAAAATAAATATAATAAATGAATTTATAAGAAATGCTTATATGGATCAGTATGCTAAGTTGGCTATTCTATTTGAAGCCTGTGAAGAGAATTTCTATGAAACAAAAATTGTAAACACATAACAAAGGTTAAATTTCTCTTCATGGATGCACAAAATGTAGCTGACACTATCAAAAAAAATTACTGAAAAGGTTTTAAGTTAAATCTTATTGAGGTAAACTATTATACATATTTGCTAAAACACTTTATAGGATAACTCATAGGAAATAGGTAGGAGAATCCAAGTTATTAATTTAATCCTGATGGAATACTGACATTTAAGGCTATTTCTGGTTCTTACCTTATTGAGAGCTAAAATAATAGTAGGAAATTTGAAAAAGTTGGATACAGATACAAGCTATGTCCTCATGCATCACTTTGGACATAACCAAATATATTTTCATATAAGTGATGCTTCCTCCTCTTGATTGTGAATATTTATTGTTTATGTCATGTATAATGCAGGAGTTTATGACCTTCAAGTACTAAATGCTATCACCTCATTTCCTATCATGTCCTCTCACTTTTCCTTCATATGCAACCAAAACCAAGGTTAGAATTTTTAACACATGTATGTTACCCAGAAGGTACCTCTCAGAAGATACCTCTAAAACTCAGATATGACTCAAGTGGTTTCAACCTAAACTTTCTTATTCCTCTAGGGAATATAAGGCAACCCGCAGAGGTGAGCCGAGCATTCCATAGAACAAGCACCAGCTACTAAGGAGCACAGAATAATTGGTCAGATAAATTTTTTTCTTTGCTAAGCCCAGACCCTTTCCGGAGATTAAAATTTCCTATCCAGAATGAACTATTTAAAAAAATGTAGACATTGCATATGGTATCTGAAGCTCTATCACATGTAAGGTGGTTATCAGCTGTTAGCAGCTCAGAAATACCCCATTTTATTTGACTGTTTTACTCCACTGTTGCTTAGCTTCCTCTCTTCTCATTTTTGAGTCCCTGCATGAAAGATATACTTTAATTTCTTTTTTTTGAATTTTTTATTAGATATTTTCTTTATTCACATGTAAATTTCTTCTTTCCCAGTTTCCCCTCCAAAAAACAAACAAACAAACAAACAAAAACAAGAACAAACCCCTGTTGCATTCCCCCCTCCCCATGCCTGCCACCCCACCCTCTCCCACTTATTGGCCCTGGCATTCCCTTCTATTGTAGAAAATCTAGGCCAAGACAATTGATGCCAGAAGGCACACTAAAAATAAGCAATTAAGCCAAGATCTCCAAACTGCATTGTCTACCTGTCTGAAATCAACAGAAACCCTGATGGTGGTGATAAGGGAGCTAGTCCTTATCTAGCAACATTTCCTGAAATTTAATAGAATTACAAATTTAAAACAAAGTTTCACTGTGATTAATTAGGCTCATCTGGAGAAAATTATAAGACATATTGTATTTGGTGAGTGTTCCAACTTTATGGCAAGTCTTGCAAAACTGAAATGATGAACCCAAGGTGTCTGTTTTCCAATACATATAATTTTACAAAGCCAATGAATTTAAATAGTAGCATTAAAGAATGGTCTCAGAGTATACTATCTAAAAATGTAAGGATTAAAAAGAATGCAGTATTGCATAGAAGCATGATAATAAACAATTAAACTCTAAAATAAATAATAAGATAGATAGATAGATGTTCTTCCAGTGAAATGGTGGAGCCCTTAAGCATATGGTAAAGAAAACCTGAGCATTTTAACATCACTTTCTCCTCCCTCATCATTTAATTAGCAATGTTACTTCTACTAGCAATGAAGCTTCTGTAAGGAGCTTCATTTTTACATGTTCATACATGTACATAAAGGTTTTATTTGTACTTGTCATTATGTTTTTTCTCTACCATACTCTGTTCCTTCCTTTTATAATGCCCTTCTCTTTCTCACCTACACTCCATCAATTTTCTTGAAAAATGCTATAATTTAAGATTATTCATGACTGAAGAATAACTTCATTAAATACATTTCCTCTATAAAATTGATAGGTCCTTTGGCTCAGTCCATAACTTGGTTATCATGAATAATATTGCAATAAACTTGAATAGTTAGATATTTGAATAGCAGTTTTGGTCCTTTGGGGAAGATACCCATAAGTGGCATAACAGAATAAAGTTTGCTTTAAGTGACCTGTTTTTATGACCTCTTGGTTTGATAGCATTGGAAGTTACATACTATCTTGGCCTCAAGATAATCCATTCCTTTTCTCATGATTTACTGACCAATCAAGGTCTGCTTAAAAAAAAAAAAAAAAAAAAAAAAAAAAAAAACAGAAAAAGAAAAGAAACGACTTCTGCAACATGCTTGCTGTTTTAACTAGGTTGGTCTTTAAACCTAAAGACAAAATTGAACTTCTCAAGAATAATTAAAACAAATAGGGATCCAAAAAGTCAAGGCTACAGTCTTTAGATATTAGATAGTTTGAAACATGCCTTCAGGAAAACAACCCCAACTGTCCAAATGCAGGTGAAAGAAATCTAGGACAAGAGGCACAGGGTAGAGTTTATAAATAGTAATTACAGTTTTTCATGTCAGCACAATAAGTGATGTCCAAATATGACTTGAAAATATCAGGGTTATTATGTCACAGTAACTTTTATGCTAAAATTTGGGGAGGGTTTACCTGGGCAGCTTGTTAGCCCCATCACCATATCAACTGAGAAACCCAGATGGGAAGTACTCACACTTTGTTCTTATAACTTATTACTGTATCTTTCAGGGAGATAATTGCTGTTAGCTGTCATCTGGGAGCTCAGCAGGGCTTTTCCTCAGGTGTCTCATTTTTCTCTACACTGTTGTCTTCATTTGGCTTGTTCAGCTTACAGCTAAGAGCTGTGGTACAAGACTAAGTATTCCAAGAGATTACAATACGTCTACAAGTCATTATTTGGCCTATACTCAAGTTTGTTAGAGCAATTCTCAACCTGTGGGTCATGACACTTTGGGGGTTGTATATTAGATATTCTTCATAACAACTATTTACATTATTTATTGATAACAATAGCAAAATTACATCTATGAAGTAACAATGATATAATTTTATAATTGAGGTCACTACAGCATGAGGAATTTTATTAAAGGGTCATAGCATTAGGAAAGTTGAGAACCACTGCCTTGGAGGAATTTCTTCTTTATTGTGTTAGTCAAGAAAACAGGAAGGGAATTGGACTTCACTCCTCAAATATTGGGAAAAAAAAGAATCTGTGAGGATCAACAACCTCAGTCTCAAGGTCAAAAATAACAAAGGAAACTGTGTTTTCCTATGCCCAGGAACTCTATGCCATTTATCAGGAGTGGAGGGAGGTTGACTGTGAAAGTGAAATTATCTTGGAAAGTTTATACTAAAGTACGCAACCAATCAGAACAGCTCAAGATGGACTTCCTCTATGTTACTTAGCAAGTATTTCCAACTTCATCTATCCTCTGGGCCTGAGCTATTGCTTTGGTTCCTGATCTGAGTGAGCCCTGGAGAAGGTAAAATCCTACTCAGTCACTCCACAAGAGGTGTTTCTGCATACTAGGTTTGGGCTTATATTCATTACCCCTTTTAGTCTTGAAATGCGCAAAAGTTCTAATTCCTAAACTTAACTTACTTGGACCACAGGAAATTATAACTTATAATGGATTGAACTTTATGTAGAGCTATTGAGATATAATTCACATACCATAAAATCTAGACTTTTAATTTATGCAATTTAGAAAGTGTTGTACTGTTTTTGCCATACCGTTGCTCAACCATTATAACTCTGATTTTAGAACACATTCATTATCCATGATTCAAATTTTGATCTCTGCAGTGCAGAAGACAGGGCGCAGCATCTAGAGATAAACTGTTCACCTCCCAGCTTGTGGAAATCTGTTTTGAGGTGTAGTAGTTGCATACGGCTTTTCTGTTGAGATGTCCTGCTTGACCAAATATCCAGCTGTGATTTCTTGTAAAATGAAATAATAAGGCAGCTTCAGCATTTTGTATTATGTTTTCCCCACTACTGGCCTCACGTGCCTTGTCCCAAGCTCCTTGTCTTAGGAGACACGAATATCTAACACTGTGTTAGCGTTTAAGCTTTGCCTCAGGCTGACTTGTCAGATATGGATAATGTATAGGGCATTTAGAAAAGGTTCACATTGTTGCTTTCACTATATCTACCTCCAAGCGTACATCGTAGGCATACTTCTCATTACCTTCCAAATACTTTAGGCTATTTTTCAACAGCACCACACTTCTTTTTCTGTGCTGTTCCTCCAGTCTAAGATATACAATAGACTTTCATAATAGTATGCCAATAAAAGTCTTAGTTTTCTTTTAAAAGTGGGAAACACCTATTTAGTAATTAATTCTTTTAAATTTGTCTGTCAGTTTTGCTAGTGAAGCACAGCTGTAGTCAGTATGAAACAGCTGTTCTATGCTGTCACCTGCCCGTTCACCTCTCTAATAATAAGGTTGACACAAGAACAAATTTTGTTTATTTTTGTCTGACTTTGGATCACTTAAAATCCATGTGACATTGTCTTGTACACAGTAGGATATCAATAAATGACAAATTGAATATCTTGTTTCATGACAGAAAAAAATATAGTACTTCAGATGAATACATGACTATCAATTACAAATTAGCTTATGATGGCTACAGTCATCTTTTTTTGCCCTATGTGTTTCAGGTTATTAAGCCTTTAAATCTTCCAAGCATATTTTCCAGAAGATGAACATTATTTTATTTTATTCGACTCATTTTATTTTTCTCAGCATGCAGAAAAATCGTATTGAAATGGGAAAAGCAAAGGACTTGCTACATCCAGCTCTGCCCTAGATAAGATTGTTAAAATTTCTGCTCCCCAGAAAGCTGTCTTAAGTGTGTCTCCATGAAACGTCCAGAGCATGAACACTGTATAAACCTCATGGAATTTCAGACTGCTGGAAACATACCATGTTTTCTTTTTATTAATTTTATTTTTCTCAGTGGAAGGAAAAATCATATTGAAATATAGAAAACAAAGTGCTTGTTACACTCAGCTCTGTCCTGGATAAGATTGTTCCAGCTTCTGTTCCCAAGAAAGATGTCTTAGTGTAGCTCCACAAAAAATTAAGAAAATGAACACATAATAAACCTCGTAGAAATTCCTGATACCTGAGAAAATATCACAGTTTACTAAGGTATCATATTTGTTTGTTTTTCAAAAAGCTCAATACTCTTTTCCATAAGAATATATGGTTATGAGGTATTATGTGGTGTTGAAAGCTAAGCCACCCCCACAAAACCTTTTGAAGAATCTATTGCCTTTGATGTTCCCTGCTTTCTAGTATTAGATAGCAACTTTGTAGCAAAGAGCTGTGAATTATTAAATTTTCCTGTGCTAATTATATTTTATTTGGGAAGAATACAGTGCTTAATGGGATTTACTAACATGTTTCATTCTCATTTCCAGGACAGTGGAGAGAGCTCAATTCATTACATTATGCTGATAATTAAGTGGTGGCTCATTTAAATGATAGCAAACAGCTGCTGGTGACAATGCCATCAGTCCCTGCCTCATGTACACCACAACTTCTAATTACCTGCTACTTAGAAAGCTCCTGGTGATCACTAAATAAATGGCTCAGCAGTTAGAACCTAGTCAGCAGAGTCCTGCCTGTGAGATCAGCTAACTGAAGGCTCATAGCCCTAGTGCACTTCAGGTTGCCATTTCAAATGCTGGTCAAGAATCTTCTAAAATTCATTCACCTCTTTCGATTTATAGTCATTAGAAGATGCCCAAAGGAGAGGGACAAATGTTCCCTTTTAGGGAAAAATCAAAAAGGCCTAGAAATTTACAACTGTCAGAGAGTTATTCACATCTCTCAACACAGATGGAAACATGACAGAGATTAGTCTTTACAAAAAGGCTCCCATTCAATGAGTCTTACAGTATAGATGACTGGTTGAATCACAGATATATTTTTCCAGAATCACCTTGCTTGACTTTTGGTTTGGATTCAATTGTGACAGGATACTGATATTGACTTAAAAGTTGTAGATTACTGATCTCATAAAAACTGCTAATCACTGCTAATTGTAAGTAGGTTGTCATCAATCCTTGGCCGTCTTCTTTACCCTGTGGGAGCCTACATGTCATTCCACTTTTCCTCTACCTGAAATGTCACTGTGAGAAAGTTGTTAATGTCAGTTCCATGAGAGCAGAGATTTTTTGTCTATATCTATTTTTTTCCCAAAGATAAATAGCAAATAAACTACACAATGTCTGGGATATAATGGAAGCTCAATAAATGTTTGCTGAAGGAAGACTGGAAGAAGACCAGAATAAAAAGGGCAGAATGGAAAAAAAGATCCAATATATTCATCATTCCTTCATGGAGCTGTAGTTTTGCTTTAGTAATGACATATTGGGGAATATTAATGTGAATTTATTTGAAATTTAAATTAAATAATGAAATTAACAGCATGATGACAAGATATTTTGAGGCATCTTGAACAATATTGAACATTTCCTGTGATCCTTATTTTTGTTTTCTGCCTACCATGTGTAAAGATTAAAGTTTTACTTGATCAGTCTGAGGAAGAGAACAAAGCACAATAGCTTAGACCTCACTTCTGGAATAGCAAAGAATTTAGCCTATTGTCCAGTGTAAAAATCAAAACAAAAACAAGAAAAATTTTTGTTGTTCAGGTTTCTGCCATCAGTAGTAAGCGGTGAGGATAGTGTCACACTGAAAGATTTATTTCCCCCAGTATGTTAAACTAGCAGATGATTGTGAAATATCACATTAAGATAAAAGAAAGAAAATAGACTTAAGCCATTTGCCTATTCATTTCCCTACAGCTATTAGCAGAACATTTTTCAAAATGATGTCACACCTGCTGTGTGAACATGTTATTCTCCAGGTACATAAATTAATTTCTTATTAACATCCTGCTCACAAGAATCTTATGGTGTATCTTTATAGAAAATAATCAGAAATGAATATTTGGCTGAGCCCAGAAGGTGAGAAAAGTAAAATACTATTTAATTTTGAATAAAGATGAAGATGGCATTTTTGTATATACATAACATGAAATTATTGACATTGTTGCAATGAACAAATATTGAAACATATGGCTTTTAAACACTGATTTTATGATTGCTCTTTTCAGACATCAACAACTCACAATTCAAAGATGGTGATAAGCAGAGTGTGAACTCAACACAAGGAATTTATTCTTATCCAGACACAGGGTATGGCACCTCTGCTCACAGTGTTTGGCTTATATTTGATTCCATCCTATTATGATTGTATAACCTTTCTGATTATGTGGACTCTTTCCACTGCTTCCATGAGTTTTCCCTTGGGAAGAGGAACATACATATCTCACAAATTTGTGAGGACTAAACACATATATAGCTCTTAGCACAGTTTCTGCCCAACAGCAATAGCTCATAACTACCAAATAACGGCTAGTGAATCTGAGGAAGTCACTCTGATATCAACAAAAACAACCAAAATCCAAGTTGGACTGCAAGCTTTTTTATATACTGTTGGCTCACTGCAATTTCTGCATTAAAAACAGACTTCCAAATACTACCAGGTTGTTATGAGTTTTATTGTGCAGCAGCATATTTGTAGTCAATGATCATCAGAGAAAATATGATTCACAATAAAAAATAAGTAAAGATAATTTTATTATACTCTATAAAATAATAAATCACTTTGCTACTTTATTATAACAAGTAAAATCCTGAATGATATTAAAATACACACCTTATAATTGTTCTTTTATTGTTGATTCCTAGGGAACTCTATTCATATAATTATTATTACCAAATACACAATTGGATTTGGATCAAAAGGCTAAATTGTATTCTGTAATTAATAACACTAATTTGTGCCAAGTATCACTTTTGGCCACACCTACAAAATAGAAAATCATAAATGATCACCTGAGAATGCATAAGACACTGGAGTTCCTGAGCACACAAATTATCCAAGATATTGCAACTAATGTCAGTAGCAAATCATTTATATCACTAACTTATTGATTCATTAAGCACTGACTTTTTATATCTTATGCCAGTCCTTTATTTATAGTGGATAATATAAGCAAATGAGAAATGACATAGTCAATTGAGAGTATAATGACAAATTTTATATATATACATATATATCAGAAACTAGAGAAAAAAGAGAACTTATCAAAATATGTCTTATTAGTAGCAAAATTTGTGAATATATGTTAAAATCTATTCTTAATGTGGTTATGTGTGGAGTGCTCATGTGTTTAGTGGTGAGTTTCTCACTTGTGCTTACACATGAATAGCACAAAGGTCATCCTATATTTCTTTCCACCTTATTTTTTGAAACAAAACTTGAAGATCACTAATTATGCTATGTTGACTTGCCAGTGCATTCCTGATGTGCACCTATCTCTGCCTCTAGCCCAGGGCTTCAAAGGCACACCACTGGGCCTTACATATGGGCATTTGCTCATGTGTGCACAACAATCCCTGCTTGAGTGAACTATCTCCTGGGCCAGTAAACGTGGTTTATAAGTTTTAAGGAATAACTAGCTATTTCCCATAAATAACAAATACCAAAAACTCATGTAGCCCTATGTTATGAGTATTTACTTAGTGAAAATTATTGAAACTCTGAGTTCCTGTTCTCAAGATAAATCCAAAAGAAATAACTTACAACCTTGGGATTAGATTTTTTAAAGTTTTATGCAATCTTCTGTCTACCAATATTATGTCTGTGTGTACTGTCAATATTTTTATATCAATGCCCCAATGACCTTTGCTATTTCATTAATCTAACTAATCATTTCTATATGAAGATATTGTTCCTATAATGTATGATGTTATCATCAACTGCTAATTATTTAAAAGCTGTCATAAAGTGTAAAATATTAAGGGTGGGTTTTATGATACCCACTACCACGGTGCTAACATAATGAAAATTCTGTATGAAAAATTAAGTCATAAAATATTCCAACCAAAAATTTACAATGACAAAAATGTGCAACAATACATCACTGCTAGTGGGAACTCTGCTTTTTGTTGTTAAGTTATATTTTGTTAAAAACATAACCACATCTAGACTTCATGTATGCATTATTTAAGGGATGTGAGGATTTTATCATTAGTATTTTTCGGTATATTTAAAATAAATATATTGTAGTGGAGCATGATGCCACACACATGAAATCCCAGTCAGTATAAAGAATGTCCGGGCATGATGATAGAATTGATCAGGGCCATCCCCAACCACAATGAAAGTTCAATGTTAGCCTGAGCTGTGAGAGACTCATCCACCTTCAAAAAGAAGAATAAAAACTAATTGCATTCGAGGGAATTTAGTGTTCATTCCATCTATTGTATTTAAAACAATTAGTCATAAAAACAAGGTTGGAACATTACTTTAAAATGAAAAAACAAAAGAAATGTTTTTTATGTAGTTCCCTTCTTAAAGTATTAAGAACATCATCAAGATAAGTCTGACTGACTTTGAAATCTAAATGTGTTTGAGTAAACTAACATTCCTTGTTGATGTCATAGTTGATATCTCACTTTTATGTTTTATAAGATATTTTCTTTATTTACATTTCAAATAATATCCCCTATCCTGATTTCCCCTCTAAGAAAACAAAACCATATTACCTCCCCTGTCCTCCTGCTCACCAATCCACTCTCTCTGCTTCCTGGCCCTGATGTTCCCCTACACTGGAGCATAGAGCCTTCACAGGGCCTCTCCTCCCATTAATGACTAACTAAGCCATCCTCTGCTACCTATGTAGCTGGAGCCATGACTCCCACCATGTGTACTCTTTGGTTAGTGGTTTAGTCCCTGGGAGCTCTGAGGGTACTGGTTAGTTTATATTGTTATTCTTCCTAAAGGGCTGTAAACCCTTTCAGCTCCTTGAGTTCTTTCTCTAACTCCTTCATTGAGGACCATGTGCTCAGTTCAATGGATGGCTGTGAGCCTAAACTTCTGAATTACCTGGGCACTGGTAAAGCCTCTCAGGAAATAGCTATATGAGGCTCCTGTTAGCCAGCACTTTCTAGCATCCACAATAGTGTCTAGGTTTGGTGATTGTATATGAGAAGGATTTTCAGGTGGGGCAGTCTCGGGATTGTCCTTTCTTCAGTCTCTGCTCCACACTTTGTCTTTGCAACACCTTCGCTGAGTACTTTGTTCCCCCTTCTAAGAAGGATTCAAGTATCCACACTTTGTTCTCCCTTCTTCTTAAGTTTCTTGCGGTTTGTGGATTCAGAGCTTCTGGGCTAATAAATATCCACTTATCAGTAAGTGCATACCATGTGTGTTCTTTTGTGATTGGGTTACCTCACTCAGGATGTTATTCTCTAGAGCCATTCATGTCCCTAATAATTTCATAAATTCATTGTTTTTAATAGCTAAGTAGTACTCCATTGTGTAGATGTACCACATTTTCTGTATCCACTCCTCTGTTGAGGGACACCTGGGTTGTTTCCAGCTTCTGGCTATTATAAATAAGGCTGCTATGAACATAATGGAGCATGTGTCCTTATTACATGTTGGAGCATCTTTTGGGTATATGCCCAGGAGTGGTATAGCTGGGTCTTCTAAATATCTAATAAAAATATAAATAAATAAGTAAAAAGAAAGTCACTGTAGTGAAATTAGCGATCTCACCTGAGTCCCGGGGTCAGAGCACTCCCTGGAGACAAGCTTTCTGCTTGCAGGAATGGTGCACAGAGGGCCGTGGAACAGCCGCACCTCTTAGGCATAGATGGAGTCAGGAAGGACCCCGTCCCAGCTGCTCTGCCACTTCTGCCGATATCTCACTTTTCATATAAATATGTAATAAATGATAAAAAAAAATTTGAACCACAAGGAATTACAGAAATTGGCAGAAAAATTCTTTTTTATAGTCAGAATGCTTAACACAGATGAGGAATGGACACATGAAGAATATGTGGAGCCAACTGACAAGAGTTGCTGATACCTAGATGAGAAGCATGAGCTTATTCACTCTGTGATAATATATATTTTGTTTGTTTGTTTTTCGAGGCAGGGTTTCTCTGTATAGCCCTGGCTGTCCTGGAACTCACTCTGTAGACCAGGCTGGCCTCGAACTCAGAAATCTGTCTGCCTCTGCCTCCCAAGTGCTGGGATTAAAGGCATACGCCACCACCGCCCAGCAGATAATCTTATTTTTCTAAGATTTGGCTCTTCAGATACTGTCATTATCCTGATCTATGCCAAAATGAGAAGCCTAGAGCGGGCTCACTGAACGAGGCTTCATACTAGCATTTTTTTTTAAATTAGATATTTTCTTTATTTACATTTCAAATGTTATCCTCTTTCCTGGTTTCCTTCCTATGCCCTCCCCTCTCCCCCTGTTCACTAACCCACCCACTTCCACTTCCTGGCCCTGGCATTCCCCTACACGAGGGCATAGAGCCTTCACAGGACTAAGGCCCTTTCCTCCCATTGATGACTGACAAGGCCATACTCTGGTACATATGAAGCTGGAGTCATGAGTCCCACCATGTGTACTCTTTGGTTGGTTGTTTAGTCCTTGGGAACAATTACTTTTAAGGTGGTTCTTTAAAAGGGCCAGTTATTCTGCATAATGGTCTCTATAGATTCTCCCTCCCCTTTATTGGATATTTCAGCTAATTTCATCTCTGTTGGGTCCTGAGAGCCTCTTGACTTCCTGGAATCTGGGACTTTCTAGTGGCTACCTCCAATTCCCCTTCCCTCATTGCAACACACCTCTGTTTAATTTCTCCTCCATCTCCTCCCACATCAAATTCTGCCTCCCTTTCTCTCTCCCACTCCTTTCTCCCTCCTAGGTCTCTCCCTCCCTTCCTCTACCTTCTATGATTATTTTGTTCTGTCTCTAGGTAGGACTGAAGCATCTTCCTTCTTCTTCAGCTTCATACAGCCTGTGAGTTGTATCATGGCTATTCAGAGATTTTGTCTTAATATCCACTTATCAGTGAATACATATCATGTGTGCTCTTTTGTGACTGAGTTATCTCATTCAGGATAGCATTTTCGAGTTATATCCATTTGCCCTTGAATATCATGAAGTCATTGTTTTTAATAGCTGGGTAGTACTACATTATGTAAATGTACCACATTTTCTATATCCATTCCTCTGTTGAAGGACATCTGGGTTCTTTTTAGCTTCTGTCTACTATGAATAAAGTTTCTATGAACATAGTGGAGATGTATTCTTGTTATATGTTGGAGCATCTTCTGGGTATATGCCCAGGAGAGGTATAGCTGAGTCCTCAGATAGTATTATGTCCAGTTTTCTGAGGAACTGCCAGATTGATTTCCAGAGTAGTTGTACCAGCTTCCAATCCCACCAGCAATGGAGAAGTGTCCCTTTTTCTCCATATCCTTGACAGCATCTACTGTCACCTGAGTTTTTTATCCTAGCCATTCTAGCTGGTGTGAGGTGGAATCTCAGGGTCATTTTGATTTGCATTTCCCTGTTGACTAAGGATGTTTGACATTTCTTTAGGTACTTCTTGGTCATTCAAGATTCCTCACTTGAGAATTCTTTGTTTAGCTCTGTACCCATTTTTAATAGGCTTATATCCCCAGTCTCACTCACTGAAACCCTTCTTTAAACAAGCATTGTCTTACTTTGATATCTATTTTAACACACTTAAATTATGATTCCTTACTTAAGCATGAGTAGAGGGTTATTTAATGGAACATGCACAACACCCCTGAAGAAAACCTGTGTGTGTGTCTGTGTGTGTGTGTGTGTGTGTTCCTTGCTTAAATCCCAATGAAAACCACCCGGAAACAATTTTTAAAGGACTAGTCATAGTTATACTGAAAAGGTCTTTTTTTTATTATGTTTTTATCAAATAGCAATGGGAGTTGTTTTTTTTTTTTTACCTAAAACAACCAAATTTATTATTATTAGTGAACAGAAATACCAGAAGATTAAAACAACTGTTTTATTTGCTCAGTTCTCCAGCAATTTCACTAAACTGTCCATTTGAATAACTTTACTGGTTCATAATAGCAAATATGTGTTCTCTAATGGTGAGACTGTCACTCTTTATTTATTTCCTGCAGAACCAAAGGCTCATTGTAAATGGATGAATACTGCAGCTGTTTCTACAAAACCACTCAGTTTGTTTAATTAAATTTATTTGCCTGAAGCACATTATATGTTCTAAATTATTAGTAGTCATAGCATTTCATTTTAGAATATGTTACCTTAATTTATCTTCTTTCATTAAAAATCTCATGAATAAGGCAGAAGTTCCTTTCATATAAGCTCGAACTAATTTCAAGGCATCCTCTAAAGAGACAATCTTTAAACCCAACTGTCATGTCCTTCAAAAGAATTCATTTCAACAAGTACCTTGTTTTGAAATGTTAAAACTAAAGTTTAAATATATAATCCAATTTTTCTTTTAATCTTGATTCTAATTACTATGAAATCAGCAAAAACTTATTAATCCTAACAGAAAAAAGTATTAATGTAGACAGATGATCTTTGGCTTTTATTTAACTACAGCATCTTCATGAATTCCTATTCATGGTCTCTGCTATACCTTCTAAAAAATCATAACAAAGCTGTCACAGCATAAAATCCAACTCTGGAAAGCCAGGCTGTCTTTGCCTCCTCTTACCTTGAAGCCATGGAAAGATCAATTTGTTTCTCTAAGTCATTCACAAATATGTTAATTAATTTAAATTGATAAAATCATTTATTTCAAAATTTACATAAATTTTTATAATTAATTCTTCTCAGTTCTTAATGATATTTTTATTGACTTAATTTTTGAAACTGTATATTTTTATTGAATTATTATTTTTACTTACTATCATTTCCAAAAGTTTATATTATATGACTATTTTGCCATACTGGATGTGAAATATTTGAGCATGATTTGACTTATATCATCTTATTTTACTTTAAACAAAAATTATTTTTCATTTCATGTTTCAATTCAAAGAAATACAAGTATGACTCATAGTAAAATTTTAAATTTAAATATATTGAATAGCAAATATTTCCTCATCTATGCATGAAGTATTTTTAATCACATTTAAAAAAATAAATACAGAGATATGAAAATTATTTTAAGTCCTAAAATACACAGAATAACAACAATTTATTTGGGCAAACCATGTGCAATTATAATACACAAAAATATAGTTAAAATGCACTGAAAAAGACTAAATTGTTCAGTATGTAGTGCAAGCCTTTGATCCAAGGTCTTGGGAGTCTGAGGCTAAAAGCTCTCCAGTTCAAGGCCAGCAGGGCTATATAGGAAGATCTAGGAAGGAAGGAAGGAAGGAAGGAAGGAAGGAAGGAAGGAAGGAAGGAAGGAAAGAAGGAAGGAAGAAACAGAAGAAGGAATCTTAATACCAAACAGAGGGAAGAAGCAGTATCAAGTCTAGGGGAATGGACACAGTACCTTTCTCAGGAACGCAGTCCCTAACTGAAGAGCAAGGATAATGGAAGTAGGGAAAGAGGGAAGAGGAGGAGGAAGAGGAGGAGGAGGAGGAGAAGGAGGAGGAAAAGGAGGAGGAGGAGGAGAAGGAGGAGGAGGAGAAGGAGGAGGAGGAGGAGGAGAAGGAGGAGGAGGAGAAGGAGGAGAAGGAGGAGGAGGAGGAGGAGGAGGAGGAGGAGGAGGAGAAGAAGAAGAAGAAGCTCAAGTCAGTCAACAAACACTATTCTAGAAAAATTAAAGTTAAATAGAAAAGTTTCAGATTGACCAAGATTCAGTATATGTTTTCACAGGTGGAGTATGAGAAATGGCTCTATACGAGCATATCTATCCAAGCATAATAATAACTAGACTTTACTGACAGTCACAACTAACTTTGTTTTATAAGCATCCATTTATCACTTTATCTGATATAGAATATTCATTCCTTTTTATTGTTCTTGCTTTCCTATTTCTCTAGGCAGCTGACAGAATATTTTGGAACTTCAGGTCTCCAAGAACTCCAAGATCACTTGAGTCAATTCATATAATAAAATCTCTCATAATATTTATGATACCTTGAGTTCTTTCCATCAAGGGAGCCCTAAGAGACACACATATTAACAATGGGAAGACATTTATTTTTAAGATAAGAGATAAAAATACAATTTTGTACACAAATAAGAGTAATTGCTTAAAGAATCAAATACTGACAATGTGAGAAGGAAAACACAGTAAAATGTTTGCATAGCCTGAGAGAGATATGAAATCTAGAGTGCATTCAGAAAAGGTACTCTTGAGAATCCAGTGACAGACTCCACTATAACAAGGGAGTACATGGCATACCAGGTTTCTCTGACACTGTGAATTTCTACTTAAATGTCATCTCCTTTTCTGCTTCCTCCTCTTCCTCCTTCTCTTATTCTTCCTCTTCTTTCTTTATTTATTCCTGCTCCTATTCTTACTCTTATTCTTCCAGTAAAATAAGAATAAAAGATCATATTTTCAGAAAGGAAATGGATGGAAGAGTTGCTTATAGGTTTGAAAAGTGAAGACAGCCGGGCAATGGTGGCACACGCCTTTAATCCCCAGCACCTGGGAGGCAGAGGCAGGTTGATTTCTGAGTTCGAGGCCAGCCTGGTCTACAGAGTGAGTTCCAGGACAGCCAGGGCTACACAGAGAAACCCTGTCTC